>CAJNIZ010004631.1:694-13450 GCA_905231905.1 Symbiodinium pilosum | reverse complement strand
AATGGCAAAGAAAATGGAAACTAACATGAACACAAGGATCGTATAGTTGTAATATAGCAGCTATATGAGCTACGGTCAATATTACGGTTACCGAGGGACCATCAAGGGAGGATTTGTGGATTCCTTTGGTAGTGAACTGTGGTCCCTAATAGATTCCCGAATAGGAACCCATGCCCATGAGTCATAATATGAGAAATATGGATCCGATAGTCACCTACATAATCCCAGTTTCCATTTCCTTTCAATTTTCTGTTCCATTTGATTCTCCATTATTGGGATAATATCCATAATGCGGGTTGCCTATTCGGGAATGTAGCTCCCTACACCCCTAAACCCCAAACCCTAAACCTTAAACGCCCCAAGCCAAAAACCCTAAACCGGGCTTAAATAGGGATTATACAGGGTTAAGGGTTAAGGGTCCCCCTTAATTAGATAGAATATGGTGTTGGGTATATTATAACAAGATCCCTCTTACCTAACCTAATATACGTCTACAACGGTAAAGACTGGGGTTTCCTTATCATAGTAACTGCACTTAAGCTCCTTAATAGCAACCCTGTAGCTATTTGGGTTTTGGGTGTAGGCTTGGGGCTTAGGCTATGCAGGATGGGTTGAGGCTTGAGTCTTCGCGCTTTGGGGTTAAGATGCTGGGTCTTCACATGAGCTATAGTCCAAACTCCTTAAAGGAGGCTATACAGGCGACTAGGGTTCAGGGTTTAGGGTTAGAACTCCTTCAAGGGTTTTTTTAGGGGAGTACTATAGGGGTTATCGAGGGGGATTCTTGGAGTTGAGATTGTAGCTCACATGGAGTGTGGTTGAAGTTGCGCTCTGTCGGCATGACTGGCAGTTGCCATTGCTTGTGCTTGATCTAGGGGTTTAGGGCTTATGGTTTAGGGTTTAGGGTCATCTCCCTAAATAGAGGGACCCCGGCATAGACCCCAAGCGTCCATGCAGCTTTGTATAGGATGGGGTGTAGGGTTTCGGGCTTAGGGTTTAGGGTTTAGGGCTTAGGGTTTAGGGCTTGGACCCTGAAGTAATGCTAGCACATGAGGACGCAAGCCCCCAAATCCAAAGCCCTAAGTCCCAGGCTTTGTTTATGGACTCTGGAGGCCAAAGTAGGTACTCTTAGACTTTCAGAATGAGCCCCCAGGGGAATTCCTAAACCTGACGCCCCTAAACCCCTAAACCCTACAACCCTTAAGCCTAAACCCGTAAACCCACCCCTCCCCCCAAACCCCTTAACCCTAAACCCCTTCACCCTACTACCCTAAACCCTACACCCGCCCCTAAACCCCTGAACCCCTTAAACCCCAAAACCCTACACCCCTAAACCCCACACCCCTAAGCCCTTGAACCGCTTACCCCCAAAACCCCTAAACCCTACACTCCTAAGCCCTACACCCCTAAACCCTAAACCCCTAAACCCTACGCCCCTAAGCCCCTAAACCCCAAACCCCTAAACCCTACGCCCCTAAACCCTAAACTCTGCACCTCCAAACCCTACACCCCAAAACCCCTAAACCCTAGATGCTTGAACTCCTATAGTCCCCTTTAAGTAGATAGAATATGGGGTATATGGGGATCTTACTTATAATCTACCCAAAGCCAGATTCTATCTACTAAAGGGGGACTATAACCCGTAAGCCCTGGTGCTGGCTTTGCTGAGGCTGCGCCGGCGGGAATCTCTATGCCGGAACGGTGGACATCCACGGCAAGCCTGCGGGCAAGGCAGGCCATTGGCGGTTTAAGGATTCAAGGGCTTAAGGGTGCAAGGGCTTGGAAAGGTTCCAGCGCTTAAGGGTATGTAGGGTTTAAGATTTAGGGGTTAAGGGCTTTGGGCCGGCTAGCAGCTTGACGTTACTGGTGCTTAAGAGAGGGTTTTCTAGCGGAAAGATAACCAAAATCACAATGTATGTTTTAGCAAGAACTCCCGATGATACTCCCTGTAGCATCACAATTTTCGAATACGTCTTGTTACAGGGGGGGGTTGTAAACGTGCAAAGATTGCGCTGCTGCCAGAGCTCTTCGGACGTGGCCTGCAAGTGGCCGAAATGTTGAGACCATCTAGAAGTACGACTTGGCATTAATGTTCAAAGTGCTGGATGCAAAGCCGAGTCGTGAATCTGAGAGCATCCACGTGGCAGGCACAACAAGGCGCATGTTACAGAACCTGCCTGCCAGAGTGCACATAGTTACCTTGGCCGGCATCCGTGTGCTCGAGAAGCCAGGGCTGCTGGAGCTTATGAAGTGCTTCCGTATGGACACTCTAAACCCTATGTAACCCCATCGTAGCTTCCCTTTCATTTTCCATGATTCATTCCTATATAACCGGAGGCACCTGAGCATGAGTTGACCTGTGGCCTGGCAGATCTTCTTGGCCTTTCAAAGACAGGCACCAACTTGTTGCCTGAACTTTCGATTTTTCCGTCTCAAGTGCGTCCTGCATGAAAACACGTTTGGGGGAACAAGCCGGGTGCGCCGTCCCAAGACTGAAGTTGCTGTTGTTGCTTTCTTCAGTTACCCAAGATGCCAAAGCTTACACAGTTTTTGTTAGGCTTCTGCGTTCTTGTTCTCTTTACCATCCCATCCGGCATGTTTACAAGACGCTGCATAGTACCAGTGTTCCCTCCCAGTCTCTCTGTTGTAGCGTGGACAGTCTAGTGTGCAAGTGCTAAAGTTTACAGGATAGAGATGTTCAGAGTTTGGGATTAGGGCTTAGGTTTAAGGGTTCAGAATTTAGTGACAATGGGCATAGGGGTCTGGGCATGGAGTGTAGCGCTTTGAGTCTGTACATGAACAATGACAGAAGGTGTAGTCCAGGATGCAAGTGTCCCAGTACGTTAGCATGTATACATGTATGTGTACATGTACATGCTGTACATGTTTATGCATTGCTCATGTAATATAATCCCCGAACTCAAAAGGCTGGGGTGCGGCTTGAAGCCACACGCTCCGCAAGCCAACCCTGAATCTTCGAACCCCTACAACCGAAGGTCCCATGCCCTCAACCTCTTTCAAGTGCTATACTGCTATCGATAGGTGTACGTGCTTCAGATAGCATGCATGCTGCATGCTATACCTGGCTTTAAGAATGAAACCCCGCAGGGAGTTCTGTACTATCTGGATTCTGGTGAGTGCGATGTCGGCACTTACGACAAAGACATGAACCAGACAGGCATGGTGGGGCAGTTGGTTGCTGCGTTATTGTTGGATAGTATAATACGCAAACCCAAGAAGGAATAGGGGGATGAATATTTGTGTTTACATTGCTTTCGCATGCCATCATGGTCTATCTGCTGCAGGGCTTTCCAAACATCAGTGGGTTTTCCTTGGTACCCTTAGGGTTTGTACTTTTGGGTGGGCCCCTAAACCATGGAGTACGGTCCTTAATGAGGGTATTTGGGACCCAAAACCTTGGGTTACAAACCCTAAACCCCAAACCCAATTACAAACCTTAAGGGTACAAACTTAAAGTTTTTGACGGACAGTGTAGGGTTTGGCGCTTGGGGTTTTAAGGGTATTGGGTTATATAGGGCTAATGGAAAAGAAAATGGAAGCTTCTATAGTTACATTGGGGGGGTATATTGGGGTTATATAGAAAAATGGAAAAGAAGATGGAAGCCACTATAATGGGCTTATATACGGTTTACGGTTTAGAGTATCTAAGATTGTTTCTTACAGGTTCCCTCTGTTGCGCTATGGCGGGGAGGGTGGGACAAGCTCAAATTGCTTCCGGGTTCTTCACAGGAGGCTGGTTCCATGTGGGTGGCAGACGTTTTTTCCCTGTCCTTGAACCCAAAACCCGAAACCCTAAAGCCCTATATAAACTCCAAGCCCTAAACCCAACCTGGATCTCGCAGAGCCCTCCTTTTTGCGGAGTTTGTCTTCTTTTTCTTGTGTATACAGATAACCCTGAAATTCACAGGACCATACGGTCCCAGCAAGCGTGACATCAGTGATATTTATGTAAGTACGGCACGTGAAATACTATATTTGCGATAGCCGGGGATTGTTATCCCCACTAAACTACTCGTAACCCTTTGCATAGCAGTTGGCGACCTTGCAAGCTTCGGGAGCGTGTCAGAAGTCGAGGATTTATCACGAGGGTTCTTGCGGGTTTTTTGTTTGAGCTAAATCCCCTAGGAAGCTACCCTACATTGTCAGCAGTAAGTATTGGCAAGAAACTGGTCGGGCACGTTTAGCCGTAGAAGTACGGGGTTATGAATCCCGTGCAATCTCCTTGCTCCAAGGTACTAAGCCTGCTTCGGCAGCCCAACGCTGCAAATGACCACCCTGTAACTGTCATATGATTACAAGACACTCCACATTTTGAGGCTTGGAGTTACGAAAATCCTTGGATTTGAAAGACTGTCAGGCGCCGGCGTGCGATTTAGCGCAGACAGGGCAAAAGCCTTTGCTCTTGACAAGGGCCAGCAGAAGGCCTGGGTTCTATAGGTGATCCCTAGACCTTAGGGTTTAGTGTTTAAGGGTTAGGATTAGGATGTAGGCTTTAGTTTAGAGACTAGGGTAAACCCTAAACCTTAACACCCAAAAGCCCTCTATGAGCTATAGCCTGAACTCCTCAAAGGGGGGTTCTATATGGGAGTATTATAGGGGTTATTGAGGTGGATACTAGGACTGTAGACTTCAGCTCACATATAGCTTAAACCAGGGAGCTGTGTATAGGCTTTTGGGTCAGATAGCTGTTTCCCTTCCCTGGCTTCAGGCGGACCATACATACTGACATATTTAGCGTTTAGGGTTCAGGGTCTGAAGCCTGAGAGAGATATGCTGAAAGGTGGTGTGCATACACCAATCAAGTGGGGACGCACAGCATGGCGTTTGAGTGCACCTAACCTCTCCTGAGACCAGGTTCAACACGTGGGTGATTGATCACCGTGGTGTTAGGGCTTAAAAGGCTTACAGTCACCATGTTAAAATATTCCATATACTCGAGCGTCTCAAGAATACACTAGGACTGCCGTTCAGGGCTTGCAACAGTTAGCTGAGCAAAGGTTTCCTGCAAGACCACTACGGCTGTGGCTCAAAAAAAAATGCTCCTAGCCATGCACTTGCCTGTTGTCCTATTTGCAAACTGAAAAACAGCATTGGGGGGTACCAAGCTGTTTTTCGAAGGGCCTATTGGCTGTTCCAGGTCGCCCGAACCAGTCCTTAGAAACCTTGAGGAGAAGCCTGACTAACGCTATGAACAGAAACTCTTGCCCCGCAAGGAGGAGATTACTGCCATGAGCAAGGCTCTCGAACGCGTCGGTTCGGGCCCTGAGTTGCAAGGTTTTGAGGTGAGCAAGTTTAAAAGCTTGAAGAACCTGCAAGAAGTGTGTTGTTCAAGCTAGCTAAAGGGGACCTGTGGTGTGGCGATGGTATTGCCATCGACACGTTGTTGATGTGAGCCTTTGTCTAAACTGATAGTATACCCCTTAATAAGCCCTATGGTAGTCCCCTATATAATCCTCATATAAACCCCCTTTAAGGAGTTCAGACCCTAAACCCTAAACCCTAAACAGTAGCTTCCATTTTCTTTTCCATTATCCTTATAATCCGTATATAACCTTAAAAATCCCTTATATAAATCCCCTTTGAGGAGTTTAGACTATAGCTCATGTAGTTTGTGGGAGTCCTGGGAGCTTGCACTTCTTTGCAGCCATCCTTCCTTCGTTGTCGGATTTTGCCGGTAAGCCAGCGCTGGATAAACTGGGCTGCTGCTAGGGAACTTAAAGTCAGTTATGCTAATGGCTGTGTGTATACATATATATAGGTATAATGACTAGTATGGCTTTCCCAAAATAGTAAACTTAATTCAGTTTTCTAACAGCAACCCGGTAAAGCCACATACCGGGCGGCAAGGCATCTCCAAAATGAAGGCACGAGCAGCCAGAACTGCTCCCACGTAGGGGCGTAGATACTCAAAGCAGAGTATGGGCTGCATGATACTATATAGATATCAGCGGGGACATGGGCTACGTCCAACGAAGCCTTAAGAAAACTCCATGTATGCAGGGGTACCATATCCACTTGAGCCATGGGGAGTCTTTGGGAGGACTCGGTCCCCTTTTGCGGATTTCTTGCTATTTTTTGTGTATTTAGTGTTGACGGTTAAGTTTCCATGACTAGGACGACCCTAGTATAGACACCATATAGAATGATCCTTATTATCCCTAATTATTGCGAACCCTAGTCCGTTTTTACCCTTCAACAACCTCAGTTTCCATTTTTTTTTCGTGCTCTTTTCCATGTGATTCTCCGTTATTCCCACATGACACTATAGATCCCTATTGTCCCTTCTATCCTCTAACTTCGGTTTGCCTAACGCCCCAAACCCAAATGAGCTACAGTCTCGACTCCAAGTATCCCCTTCATAGCTCCTACGATGCTCCCCTATATAACTTCCTTTAAGGAGTTCAGACCCCAACCCTAACCTTAAACCTTATTCCCCCATATAACCCCCTTTAAGGAATTTTGACCCTAATCCCTAAACCTTATATAGCCCCCTTTGAGGAGTTCAGACTATACCTACACCCTAAACCCTCTAGTTCAAATGAGTAGTATTTTCTTTGGGAATACTATGGTATCCATTATAGAGTAAGATTCTATTCTCCTTTTGGGGTACAGTATTTTATACAAGGAATACAATCTTACTAGGTTCAACCACCAAGAAAAACCTAGTAACCCTAAACCCCAAAACCCTAAACCCTAAACCCCTAAACCCTAAACCCAATAGTTCAAATGGGATTAGAATTCCAAGATGCTCCGCCGAGGCCTGAAGGAGCCGCCAGCGGCGCGGCACAAGGTGGCCTTACAGGGTTCCTGTAAATTAAGGATCCCTATTTGGATCATGCAAGGGTTCGGGGTTTCAGGGTGTTGGGTTTCAGAGTGTAGGGTCTGGGTTTGGGGTTTCAAGGGTTTAGTTTTTTTTTTTTTTGTGTGTGTGTGTGTTTTGGTTTAGTGTTTATGTTAGGGTTAGGGGGTTAGGGTTTTGGGTGGGACCTTCCTCAGGGTCATTAGAAATTGCTTTGGAGCCTTTTAGTATATTACACTCATGTATGAGACGCGCAGATTTATTTACATCTTTCGAGGGTACCGCAAGAAGCAGCCGATGTTTGCTATCACGAATTTAGGGTGTTTTTCCTCAGCGGGCGCACGAGTATAGGTCAATGCATGGGGCCTAGGTGTACATGGGATTAAAACCCTAAGCTCTAAAGAACTCCCTAGACCCGAAGTCCTGGGTTGAGGGTTTCAAATTTTGGGAACTAAGGTGCTCAGGCCTGTGATAGTCTGGGTAGGACCCTGGGATATTCCATATTTTCCCTCATGGCTTTAATAGGCAACCCTATATACCAATCTTTGTTAAAGGATTCTAGGGGACCACCCAGGAGTAGGGTTTGGGCTCAGGCTTAGGCTTCAGGATGATAAAGGTTTGGGTTGAGGCTTCTCAAAATAGTGCTGCTCCCTAAGCCCTAGACCCTAAGCCCTAAATTCCCAAACCCTACATCCCTAAAGCCCTAAGCCTCCAAGCCCTAAATCCTTAAACACTAAGCCCGTGCCCGCGAAGCCTACCCTAAACCCTAAACCCTAAAGCCCTAAACTTTTAGGAGCCTGACGATTCCTCCACGATGGTCAAGGGATTAACAGGGTAAATCACACTTTTTGAGGCTATATAGGGGGGGTATACATATATATATATATATATACATGTATATATGTATATGTATGTATTCGCTATATGTATATACATATACCGTAGACTATATAGGTAGGGTTTAGGGGTCAAGGATCCGGGTTCGGGGTTTAGGTGGCTTAAGGTATAGAGTAGGGTATCTGTTCCTGTACACTAGGGATCCCTGTTTGGAAAGCCCCAATAGTGAAGAATCACATTAAAAAGAGAATGGAGCATGAAATGGAAGCCACGGTTGAGGCGGCGTAGGGTTTAAGGATATCTTGCCCCCGATAGTGACTAATTGAATGGAAAGCAAGTCGATGATCAACTTGGGTGACAGAGCGGATTATAGGAAATAGGGTTCCCGAAAATAAGCTCTATTTTGGGGGTGGCTACCTATAATGGGGGTTTGGTATTATTTTAAAGGTCTAAGCATCTGGTTTCCCCTATTCATGCAAACTACCAAACAGGGTTCCTGTGAAGGATTTGTGCACCGGCCGCGCGCGGCTAGGGAAGTTGTTTAGGGTTTAGGGTTTAGGGACTTCAGAAAGGGTCTATAGGGGTTATGTGAGCTATAGTCTAAACTCCTAGTATCCCCCTTAATAAGCCCTATAATCGTCCCCCATATAATCCCTTATCTAACCCCCTTTAAAGAGTTTAGATTATGGCTCATGTAGGGAGATTAGGGTGCGGGGTTTGAACGTGGAAACAACCACAAGATTCAAGCGGGGAGAACTTTGATTTGGCAACCTTTTTGCACCGAAGACATTCTGTGCGCGTGACGAAAAAGACGCCCCAAACGTAGTTCCAGTATATGTTAGGGGATATTGACTTTCAAGGGGGGGGGGGTGGGGCGGCCTTATAAGGGTGAGGTGAAAAGTCATACCCTAAATTGAAAGATTAAATCCTGAACCCTAAACCTTGAGCCCTGAATTTCAAGCTCTGAATCCTGAACCCTAAGCCCTTAACACTCAACCTTAAGACTAAATCCTAACCTACGCTCCCCACGCCAGGATGTGATCCCTGCGGCCTATGGCTACAGCCAGCAGCGTTCGGATCAAGTGAAAGCTTGGTGCGCCAAGCCATTTTGGGTTCAGGGATTTAGGGATTAGGATTTAGGATGTTTTAGGGTTTAGGCTTTGGGATGTAGGGTGTAGGGCTTGAAGCTTAGGATTCAGGGCTTACAATTCCGGATTTACGATTCTAGCTTCTTGTGAAAGTTTAGGGTTTTGGAGTTAGACTTAGGATTGCGACTTGGGGCTGGGGCTGTCGAGGGCTTTGAATTCAGGGCATTTGAGAGTTTGGTGTTTAGTGTTGTATTTGGTTTTGGGATTGATTTTTTGCAGTGCTAAGGGTTGTAAATGCGTAGTATTCATTTCCCGGGTTTAGGACTCAAGTTGTCGAAGATTTTTGGAGGTTTCGGGATGTTTTGGGGCTTAGTGTTGATAGCTCGCTAGGGTTTGGGATCTGGAGTTTCCTAGGGTTCAGGGGTTTGGCTTCAGGGCAAAGTTACTCGAACCTCTTGGCTACTATATACCCCAAGATGAGGAAACTTACCTCTAATTACCACCTAGAATATTTAGGGATAGCAAAATGGGACCCTAATTTTGAGAACTGCTCGCGGACGAAGGCTGTAGGGCATTCTTGGCGCAGAACGTCAGCGCAGATCTTGTTTATCTCTGGGCGGTGAACCGTTTTGCTGCCTTTGCAGACACCAGGGCTGATGCTCGTACAGCTTTCAGGTCAGACATTACAGCCAAACTCGGCAGCGGGGAGGGCAGCACTGGCAGGATTGGCGATCTGCCCTGGACACGACGGAGCAATGCCACGGAGATGGCGCTCGCGAAAGTCAAGGCAGAGTACCCTACGATGTCTAATTTCCTTCATGGTGGCAGAGCTCCACCTCTGCCATTCTGACTTGCTACGCGCGAGAAATTTGGGCATGCGATGCCATGCGTACATGCCAGTACGGGCATTTCTCAAATCATTCAACTACGTCACTACAGTCCCCCCAATTCCTAAACCCTAAACTCTCCTCGTAGAACTGTTCATATCCCGGGGGGTCCCTGGGGGGCCCGCATTTTCAAAAGCTCCCATCTTCTTTGGGGCGCGAAGCTTTAGATTAGGCCCCATGAACAGACCTGGGACCCAGATAATGTAGATGCGTTTTAGGTTTTAGGGTGTAACGTTCAGGGTTTAGGGCTTAGGGAGAACCAGCACATTTTAGGGTTTAGGGTTCGTTCCTTTGTGATCCTTGTGAAGCTATGTGGTACTGTGCCCCCATACCCTAGTCTAGTGGCCTACCCCCCATTCTCCTTGAGTGTGCAAAGTCCCTAATATGGTGGCCTCACATACCCTAAACCCTAAACCCTAACAAGTTTCTGGTACATGAAACCATCTTAGCAGTGTACTTAGGATCTTAAGGCAAGATTTCTTGGGAGAGTCTTTGGAGAATATCTATTTGCGGAAGCCCCTCTTAGCTTGCTGAGGGTATCCGTATACTAGGCAAGCAGAGCAAACTCTTGCAGTAAAGGCCGCAAAGCTGAAATATAGAAATGGGTATTCAATTTATGCCTCTTCTCACGTGTTGAGCTGGAAGGGGAGTGACAAGATAACGCCATGGGCTCCAGGTAGGGAACGCCCAAGTTACAACTGGGCACTATCATGCAGCTTGGTCATACAAGTATGATACAACTATGTTTATATATATATATCAATTTCTACAAACATACACATTTCCGTTGTTGATCATTTGTATTTCGTAGCATACCTACCTGGCTTGAGCTACCCTCGTAGAAGCCCATCATAGGCAGGTTTATTACTGGTGGGTAGATTTTCATACCACTACTACGAGCCATGCAGGGTTTCTACTGGGAAAAGGGCCCACCTCTAACTCTAAACCGGAAACCCCGAACCCTAAACCTCAAAACTTGAAACCCTAGCCCTAAATCCCACAAACCACCACTTATAACCCGAAACCAAGAAGCCTGAACCCAAAACCCCTAAACCTTGAACCCTAACCCTAAATCCCATTAACTCCCCACTTCTAACCCCAACCTCAAGCCCTTAACCCTACACCCCCAAAACCTTAAACCGTGAACCCTAAACCCCTGAAATTTAAAACCTACCCCAACCCTAAATCCCATAAAGCACCCAGGTATAGATGATTAGGCCCACATGTGCGGGGGCCCATGTACTGGTATGGCCCATATAGCGCCTCTGAATGCCTAGGGCTCGCGGGCTAAACCCTAAATCCCTAAACCCTGAACGCCTGAAACCCTGAAACACTTAAACCCTGAACTCCAAATCCTTAAACCCTTAAACCTCAAATCCCTAAATCCCTAAAGCCTAAATCCCTTAAACAAGTTCGGGTTCCCCTGGACAGGCTATCTGCTTAACCTGGCTTTATGGGCTTCTAAGTCACCACCATTCTAGTTTGAGGGCTTGATAAGAGCGATATACAGTAGGGGTATATTAGGATATATATATATATAGATGGATAAATAGGGAAATACAAGGATGCATAGGTTGTCAAACTGAGCAGACGACTGACGTGGAAACGTGGATATTGGTACCCTAAGGGTCCAAGGGCCCAAATAACAGGGACTTAGGGTCAATGTAAATGGTATTTGGGCCCTAAGACCCTATTGTTTGGGTGTTTGGACCCTTAGGGGCAAGGCTTATCGGTTGGGTTTCCGGTGAAGGGTCCGCCCTCAGCATCCGCCTTTTATGACACTTCGGGCCTGTCAAAAGTCGGCTAGATGGAGTTCCATGTTAGTTTGGGTGACGGTTCTTGAGCCTTGAAACTCAACAGTCCTATAAACCCTAAACCCAAAAGTCCTATGAACCCTAAACCCAAAAGTCCTATGAACCCTAAAAGGTACCAGTTCCGAAGTGCAGCGAACCTCTCAGTTACTGAGAGCTGCTATGGCGCTAACCAGCTGCCAGGCGGCATTTGGCCTGGCCTCAAGCTGTAGACAGTGGAGGGCTCTAACCTTAAGGGTCCAAGGACCCAAATAATGGGGCTTTAGGGCCCAGAAACCATTAATATGATAGTATTTGGGCCCTAAAATCCTACTATTTGGGTCATTGGACCCTCAGGGTAACTAAGTTAGGATTTCGCGTACGCAACGGACCGTTGAAGGTGGAGCATGAATCCTGGCCCTAAACGTTTGGCCTTGGGGTAGCCGGGGCCCTTGAGGATTCTCTCAGATGGCTTGAGGGTTTAGAGCTTAGGGAGCATACCTGCAGCATTTTGCTCATCAGGCTAACAGCATACGAACCTTTGAATCCAAGAACAGGTGAGTAGTATTTTATTTGGGGATACTATGGTACCCAATATAGAGTAAGATTCTATCCTCCTTTTAGGGTATAGTATCTTATATCAGGAATATAATCTTACTGGGTTTAACCACCAAAAAAGCGCTACTCAGGTGGTTTTGTTTCTTAGGATATCTTCAGCTTTGAGCCCAATGCCTTAAACCCTACATTAGGGGTTTAGGGGTTTAGGGTTTAGGGTTGCAGCAATTCTTACACAGACTAAACACAGCAAACCCTAAAGCTTGTATCCTAAACCCTTACTTCTCTCAAACTTGATTACTGGTGCTCAAGGAAGAGTTTGGATTCTTCTTTCATCTTCTATTCAATCCGTGATTGGGGGAGTGGATCCTTATCATAACTTCTATTTCAACACTTGATAATCATACATGGTGTAATTTCCAAAATTCGGGTCCCCTTTAAATACCCCCAGGAAATCATCCTTGCTACAGAGACTCCCAAAAAGGGACCCTAGTTTTTGGGAACCCCCTAAACCCTAAACCCTTTATCCCTAAACTATATTCCCCACTTAACCCTAAACCCCACACCATCTCCATTCCTCCATGAGCGACAGAGGCGAGACTGAAGCTTTTCAAATTCTAAGCAGGTGGTTTAGGGTTTTTGTGTCTGGTTGACAGTGGTTCACAAGAGGCCGAAAGTCACGTTTCTTTGTCTCTGTGTGTGTGTGTGTGTGTGTGGGTGTGTGTGGGTGTGGGTGTGTGTGTGTGTGTGCGCGCGGGTGGGTGGGTGGGTGGGTGGGTGGG
>CAJNIZ010004630.1:8056-20798 GCA_905231905.1 Symbiodinium pilosum | reverse complement strand
TAATTTTGGGAAACCCCCAGATTCTGTAGGGCAGAGGATGAAGGAAGTAAGGAGGGTCTTAGAGCCTCTATTTCTGAGGAATGGAGAAGCAAAAGCAATCATAGATGGAAAGCGGTACCCCGAAAGGGGATACTAAATATTTCTGACACCCTAAACCCTTTTCAACCCAGGACTGAACCCTAGAACCCTAAAACCCTAAACCCTAAATCCAGAACCGTCAACCCTGAACCCTAAACCCTAATCTCAGAGGCCCTCTGCCTCCCGGTAGGACCTGAGACGGCACAGCTCGGCCTGGTACATTGAGTTTAGGGTTTAGGGGGTTTGGGGTTTAGGGCGTTTAGGGTTTATGGGATTTAGGGTTTAAGTCTACATAATTGGTTGCCGATAAGGTATGTTTGCTTACTACAGTGGGTTCCATTTGAATGAGTTCTAGGGCTTCTAGAAGGTGCTATGTCAGGTTTAGCGTTACCAAATGGAGAAACACATGAAAGTGGAAATGAAATGCAAACTGCGGCCATCTCGGGGTTATCCGACGATGTAAAGAATTTAAGCTCTCATCGAAAGAGAAACCATATTGGTCACCATATATACACATCATGGTCAACTGACCAAAGCTCCATAAACCCTAACCCGCAAAGCCTAAAACCTTTAGGGTTTAGGGCCCGATATGATGACGACAAGATGAATACCCCACCGTATTCCCAGGGCCGCCCTCTTTTGGATCTTTTAGAGAAAACGCTCTGAAACTCCAGTCTACACCATCAGCAGACTGCCAGGCAGTCTCTGATGAGGTTGGTATGGCAAGAAGGTCGCACGGTCTAGGCGCGCACATGTCCTAGCAAGCACAGTATCATTCCAGAGGATACGCTGTTTAGGCTTTAGAGTTCTGCCTACACAGCTCTCCGACCCTCGTCAACATGTCATTACTGGCCGTGGAAACGGAGCAACAGATTATATCAACGAAAAGACAAACATGCGTTGGATCTTCCCTCAAGAATACTACATGCAGTTTTTACACATGGAGCTTTAATATGCGCAATTCCTACTTTTGCCTGCACAGGGCTTGCACGGGGAAGGTACGTACAAACCATATTACATCTTGGCGCAAATGCTGAGACTTGGTGTAGTGTAGGCGCTTTTTGTCTTGCAGGCGCGAGGGGCACACTGTGATCATTGACAGGGCCAGGCTTCACGGCGATTCCGCTTCTTGAGGAAGACGCCTCATGCCTGCAGGAAAGAAGGTGAAATCGACAGCATTTAGCAAAAGCATTGTTGAGTGCCCAAAGGCCTTGTAAGTACGAATGACGTCGGTGATGACAAATCTGCAGACGGGGCAGTCTGAGACCAGCTGCGCACACCATCTGCATAGCATGAAGTGGCCACATGGGTATAGCACCACGTCGATGACCTTTGCATCGCAAGTGACTGGGTCCTAAATGAACCACTTGCTGCCTGCATCTGCAGCTAGGTGACCTCATCGTAGCATATTTTGCACAAGTCTTCGTCTCGTCGCTCATCTCGCTGCTCGGATCCTTCCGGCTGCCCACTGTCGATTACCTACGCTACTCCAGCCCTGGAGTACTGCAGTGGCCTAAACAATCAGCAATATCATGTTGAAGTCCATCTGAGATATATACCCTGTACCATAATTATACAAGGAATCTACGACGATGATGTTGGTAACCATGTCGGCCGCTACATTACTCTACTCTTGATAACCATCGGTCAGCAGACCATCGCATACTAAGGGCTCAGAGTGCTGGTAGCACTACCATTATCTAAATCATCTGGGGAGCATTTCTTAGTTGTTCTCAATCGGGGGCGGGAAGGTTCATTTTGAGTGGAGGGGGCTAGTCAAGCGTTGGGACAAGCAACTTTTGAGGACCTGTATTCACTGCTATAGGCGCGCCATGCATGGTGAACCCACCAAGAAGTTCGGAAGCTGCTTTGTACGTTTTAGACTGTTGAGTTGTAAGAAGCCATTAGGAAACAGACTTGCACTGCTTCTTCTGGGCCGTACTTGGAGGGTCACCGAGGAACTTCTTAAGTAGGTTAATAATAGCAAGTACTGGGGCATTCTCTAGCTTACAATCAGGGGTCATAAGTATACTTACCAAGTACCCCTGACCCTCCAAGTAGGACCCATCTTCCTTCCTGGAATCACCCTAAACCCTAAACCCTAAACCCTAAAACCCTAAACCCTAACTGCTTGTAAGCCGCCTTGCCGCTGCTGCTGCAGCGTGTAGGCGGTCTGCGCCCGCGAGTTTCGCATGCGCTGCTGCAAAGAAGAGAGCTCTCTCTCCTGCATGTCGAAGACGCGAGCATCCTGGCATGTCATAAGTCGAATCAGCATGATGAAATGACACTCTGAACAACGGAGCCATGAAGATCCTACTTTAGGGCATGTCTCGTGGGCACTGTCTTAACAAGGAACAGCAATACAATTATCTCCCGACAGGAGACCAGTGAACGGAGGTCCTGGCTTCCTTGGAGGTCATTGGCCGTTCCTGCAGCTCTTCTGGCAGAGCCTCGTGGCACCGGGCTTGCGGGTCAGACGTGAGGCACACATCTATCAAAAACAAAGGGCCCCTATAATCTGAAAATACGGCTTCTGGGCATTGCGTACATGTCTTAAAACATGAGGGTCTCTTAGGCCTTTTGGCAGCATGCCTAGGTCAGACATGGCCGAGCTGCCCAAAATAATGGGCAAGTATCAAGGTGATGTACAAATCTCGAAAAAATAGTCATCAACTGGCATTTATCTCAGGTAGATCATAAAAGATAAACACTCGCCATGTACGAGGTTTTCGGAAGGATGGGCCCTTTAGCATCATGATAACAAGGTGTAGGCCTTCTCTGGGTAACACAATAGACAACATTCTCCTACCCGGACCCCAAAAGTACGTGAAATAATCTGGCAAAAAGCCCAGCAAAATGCTATTATTCTACATGATTTTGGGGTTTATATGGGTATACGGTAGCCGCAAATACTTACCTGGAGCAGCTTTGATTTTGAAACATATGTGCCAACGCTTCCGAATAGTTGCCAGTAACCTGAATAAATCACATGCAATTCTGTATGCAACTCTGGAGGTCCAGATGATAGTTTCCGGAAGCTGGATCACAAAAATAACAATCCTTGCTGAGCCTTCTTAGAGAGACCCCCTGGAACGGAAACCTGCTTTTGGAACCCCCCAGATGCCCTAAACCCTAAACCTTATAAGCCCTAAACCTGGTTGGGTATGCCAAGCCTTCAGCCATCCGCCGGCGAGAAGACGTCAGTCGTCTGGCATACTCTTCAGGAGAGAGTGACGGCCTGACCGGATTTAGGGATCAGGTTCTAGGATTTGGGGTTTAGGTTTAGGGGTTTGGGGTTTAGATTTTAAGGGTTTCGTGGCTCAAGGTTTAGGGTTTAGGCCAGGCCTGCACCCACTGAATTGTGACTGCATTAGGGTCCTTGTTGTTGAGTCTAGGGGGTATGCAAAGTTGTTTTAGGGATACATAGGGATTTATAGGGTTTAGCGTTTCCCTAAACGGTAGGTACCTTTTGAGGGTCCCCATGATAAGGAGTATAGTATTTGAGGTCTATATTTGTGTCCAACTACCGTCTCAAACTACCATATGCCCATTTTTACCGCGATTACTGGGTTGGGGGCTGGCCAATCAGGGACGTAATGGGTTGAGGCTTAGGGTCTCGAGCTGAATGTGCTTTAGGGGTTGGGGGGCTTCAAGTTTCAGATTGCACTGCGTGCGTCGGTGTGGATGCTTACAGTAGTTGGAAGGCGGGAAGACTCCGTTTAAGATGTGGATTTCGATAACCAAACCCCCAACTAGACCCTTGATTTAGCACATGATGGGCCATAACCGCACCTGTATCGTAAACCCAGTTAGGAAGCAGCATGGAAACACTGCTCAGCTACCGGGCTGCGATGGGCTTCATCTAAGGAACTCATTGCAATAGATTGCGGCAAACCACGATTGCCGTCGTTCCTCTTTCATACTACCGCGAAGCCCTGTACCAAGACCTCGGACCCTTACCCCAAAGAGCAAGGAAAAAAATGCAAGACCCACGTGGCTTCAGCCTCGCGTCACCCTCCAGCAAAGGCTCCCATCTCAGGGGCGATTCCTCGGAGAGTTCAGGGTTTAGGCTGGCTTAGGGTTTTGGGTTTGTGGGTTCAAGTTCACGTCCCCTGTTGGGGCACGCCCCTGAATGTATGCTTCCGTACTTTTTGCCCCTGGACTTCAAAGGCCAGATCCCAGGCTCAGACGTCCGATCATGAGAGCTCGGTTTCGTACCAAGAGTTGTATTTTGCAGGATTCATTGTTCAGGCTTTAGGGTTTAGGGGGTTCCTTCTGAAGACGATTGTTTGACGAGAGCCCACATGAACCATACCCTATACCTTCCTTTCTGCAAGAGCGAAAGTGAAAGTGTCAGGGACGTAAAAAGGGACCTTGTGAGGCACATATGAAGAATGTAGGGCTCTGTTCCTTCTAGTGCTATACATTCCGATGTCTGAGATAGATAAAGGCTTCTGAGCACATGGCCCACTATCGTGCGCAGTTGATTATTGCTGTGATTCATCATCCCCAGCATGAAATGGGTCTTTCCATAAATGAGGGGGCAGCATACATAAATCATATTAAAAGAACTCCCAAACGGGGCACCTAATCTTGCGAAAACGCCACCCCATAAACCATCATAAACCAGTATATTTATAACCCCAATCTCCATTGCGTGTTCTTTACCCCAACCCTATATAGCTTTATGTAGCCCTGGCAACCCCTTGCAACTCCCTGAGAGGGACTCTGTCTGGCGAACTTTCATGCAGGGCCCTCTGCGAGGTACATGTAATATTGACTTCCATCAATTAACACCCTCGCGTAACAATATGTCGTCGCCATGATAATACACGCAAAATCGTGCACGTACTATTTCATGATGGGAATAGGGGGAGGGGAATTATGAATGTCAGGACCTTTTGCTAACTGTCAAACGAGCAGCATGAAGGAGAAGCAAATGCTTCAGGTGTGTTTATTGACATTCGTTCTCTGCATTACCGTAAAGAGGAGGGGCACGTTTGGAGTCCAAATTGTTTGGCCACATCTGCCTCATGTACAGAAAAGGCTGTTTCAAGCTCAAAAACCATTTTCACATCTACCCCATATGGCTTAGGGCTGGAAACCCTAAACCCTAAGCCCTGACCAAGCCCAGACGCACTGGGTATTGCCGACGGCACAGCGGCTTCCACGTCATCGCCTCGGAATGGCTTGGAAGCATCAAGCAACAAGGGTCGGACAGTGGTGCGTTGAGCTTGATTTTTTGGCACATGTTATTTCAAATAACGTAGGACACATGAATGCGCCGCGAGTGAGAATTCCGGCAGCACTGGTATTGCTAAGTCGCAACTTCGCAACGCGATCCCTCATCCCAGGCCCTCAACTGGATCCGGCGTGTAAGTTCCTAAGAAAAGCTCGGAAACTATTATGGCTATGAAATGAAGAGGCTTTTGCTAGATCCCTTCGACGGTCTTGGTTTACTTTCTCGGTCATTCGGATGGCCGTCGACCTGCTGCCGATATTTCTCTCAGTTACTCCTTCCTTTTGAGGCTTTGCTCTCCGCGCGGTACTCCCTACATGACAACTATTAATCCCTAAACACCCTAAACCCTAAATCATATATTCCCTTGTTGCCTACTGAGAACCAGTAGGCTTAGCCCTCTTGTTGCCTTGAAGTAGGATCCCTACCCGTTTAGTAGCCCAGGAGTCCCACAAGGCAAGAGGCTAAACTCTCAACCCTAAACCCTAAGCCCTAACCCCCCCCCCTGTAAAGCCGAGTCGCTGAGGTCCGGCTCTTCCACCGAGCTCGGCGAGGTGGGAAAGCGCGTGTGGTCCAGTCGATCCAAACTGGTAGGCAGGGCCTCACCGGGAATGTCCTGAGCATCTAATTTAAGGGTTGAGCCTTTACGGATTAGTAGCCCTAAACCCTAAACCTTAAACCCCAAAACTTCATCAGGGTTTAGGGACTAGGGGCAGAGGGTTTAAGGTTTGAGGACTTAGGGCTGAGGGATTGAGGGGTTTAGGGCGTTTAGGGCTTTGTTGTGGACGTTGCTTGGAAAGCCGCATTACTCTCTAAACATCCATATACTGGTAACTTCACTTGCTTTACGAACAGCAATGGTGGAGAAGATATGGGATAACCCTAAACCCCAAAGCCCAAACCATTATGTAGCACTAGGTTACCGATGTTATTAGGGTAGGCATCGCTGTTCTGAAGTCTAGGGTCGCTATCTACTCCCGGAACCATGACATGTTTGTTGCAAGAACCAACGTTTTTCAAACAGCCGGCCTGTCTCTGGAATGCTGGGGCACGCAAGTAACGACAACAGTGTGCTGTGGGTTGAGGGCTTTGGGTTTAGAGTTAGAGTTGGGGTTATTAGAAGATTCTTATAATCGAATCCTCCCCTTCAACTCTACAATCCTGAGTTTTAGTTGCTCTACCGCTGCTGCTCCTAGCTTCCCTCCAACAGCTCCTACCACACTTCCTCCCCGAATTGCTAGTAAGGCTCAACATAGGTAATGCTGCACTGCCTTTATTGCAGATTTTTGCGGTGGCAGCTAAGAAGTTTCAGGCTTATGTTGGAAGACCATCTTGAATGCAATGTGACTTTGGGGTCCTAAACCCTAAACCCCCAAATCCATCCCCAGGTCTCTCAGAACCTAGACAGCGGTGAAGAGGACGTTCTTTGACGTTCCGCCCCACCCCCCCACCCCCCTTGGAAGGGGGGAGAAAAAGGGGAAAACCGGGGCCCTTACTGAAAAGGGTACAACTTTGCTAAACTTATGGCAGTTTCTTCCACTGGCGGAGGCTCCACCACCTCGGCTCGTTACATCGCAACAAGCTGTTGATTAAAGCCGCTGGTCGGAATATTCGCAACTATCGCACAGCTCTTGTGCATGTTGATGCCACGTTAAAGCCATCGTGGAATCCTCTGTTTGCGCCCAAGTGCGTGGAAAAGCGTCGAGCCAACTTTGAAGAGATCACCAATTCGAAGCAAGTACCGCTTTGATGGCTGACCTGAGGATGGGACAGCAAAACAATGCACAAGAGGCATTCCAAACATTTTGTCCAAGCCTGGTTCTTAGCGCCGAATCCATCCATCGGAATACCACAATCAGGGATTTTTTGCCGAGGTGCCGTCGGCGGCCAAACGCAGCCAGGTACGGTTTGTTGAGTACTTGTCATCTAAGACGAAACCATGATCTGGGGCTGGGCGAACCTGCCAAAGGCCAAAGAAGCAAGCACTGATGCGCGCGACTTAATTTGACATCCACAGGGCTGCTAACGGTAACTCCTGCCTCACAATGAAACGCAGAGATCTGAGGGTCTCTGATGCAAAGCCCATTTCCAGCCTTGCAGCGGCAGCAGGTTCCCGCGGGCAGTATACAAGGTCATGACATCATCCCAATGCTTGCTGGTGATTATGTGTCGTGCCTCATGCTCTTGACCTGAAGTACCCTAAGCCCTAAAACCCTACACCCTGAAGACTTCCTGGTTCCTAGTAGGCAATCAGGGAATATAATCCCCATATAATCCCACATATATAATGTATTCCCATATTCCCTACTAAGAACCAGTAAGAAGAGTCGAGAGGGCCAACTACTACAAACAGCCTGCCTCCCTCCCCACAAAAAGCCCCTGCGGAGGGACCATGGCGCTGATGTCCTCTCTGGGACCCATGCACCAGGCTACAGGTGCCAAGCAAAAAACAAACGTTCGGGGAACCTTCTGCGGAGATTACTATAGTAGATCATCATAGAGTGTAATATATTGTAGTATACTATCATAGAGTGTAATATATTGTAGTATATTTTACTATATACTAATAAATCATAGCAGAGCACTACCCATGATCCAGCTTACTGGGGGTATCAGCCTTTGCCTTTCCTTCTTTTCAAGGAGATCGTGACGGCACGTGTATAGGATCCTAGGCAATTCATAAAATCCTGCGCAGCAGGTGGTAGGGTATGGAGCTGGGATAAATGGAGCAGGCATGCTCATTTCTTTTAGGAATCTCGCGGGTCCAAACTATTACCCGTTCGCGTCCCTTCGGCCAATTCGGAGCTTGCTCATGCTAGGTGGTTGACAGCAACCTGACGAACTCAAGCTTCCCTCTGACTTTCTCATGCGTCCTTGTCAGGGCCCTCAGTCGCGACCAGCGTGCAACAGTCTCCTTCCTTAGGGGTTCTGGAATCAGAGGGTTCCGTGGAATTTGTTGGGATTGTCCAGGTGTCCTGCGTGGGTTGCGCGTTGTAAGGCCGCATAGAGCATTCTCACATGTTGGGATCTCTGCGTTGCACACCTTCTTCCTGAAGGCGGAGAAAGATGCTTTGAAAGGGAATACTTTGCCCGACTCCCCAACTCTATGGCGACAAGAAGACAAAACCCTTGACGCCTTGTCGCCTTGTCCCCACATCCCAAAGCGCCAACGAGCCTCAAGACATTGCTGGCTCAAAGATCTTGAAGTTGCAAGTCTTGAGCCAGTTCCCAACCCCGGAAAACCGTAAACCCTAGGCCCTGAGCTGCACAACACGATACAATCTTATCTAGCCCCGCTACATTACACTATATAACCCGATGTGAGCTACAGTCAATATTTCCTACAAATTTAAAAGGACACGGGCTCCTTCTTAGGAGTTAGAGTATCTTAGGGATTAATTTTAACGCCTACACCAAACTACAAGAGGGACCGCTATGTCCACTGTTCAGGGTCCCTTAGTAAGGCGAATACTGACAGAAGCTCATGTAGTAATCCCAAAAGCAACCCTTTCAAGGGTTGGCGAGCGTCTATGTGCACTGTCAGCTCTGTAGTGCCCAACCTCAGTAGGGTGGGGGAGGGGTGGGTTTAGGGCATAGGGGGATATATATTGGGATATTTGGCATTATATAGGGTTGTAAGGTTTTATAAGGGTATGAAGGGGTGTATAATAAGGTGCAGGGGTCATGTCGGCATGTATGGTGGGGATAAGGGGGTGTACAGGGATATTTAGGGGTATTGGGATTATAGAATTACATAGGGGTATTGAAGGTGCACACACACTGGCCCCTCTATCAGCGGCAGTGCAAAGGAAAAGGCGAACTATTTAAACTATTATTGAATGTATGGAGTTTAGGGTTTAGGGAAACATATAAGCCCAATGCTGGAGAATCATGCTAAAAGAACATGTAAACTTGAATGGACATGAGAATTTAGTGCTGTAAAGGGGCTAGGGTTTCCAAACATTAGACGTTCCGGATAAGAGGGACCATAGGGGTATAAGGACCAGAATTTATGGCAACTATGAAAAGTACAATTTTTCTGGATTCCGTGTTCAGGCTTAGGGTGCAGGATTGACTTTCAAGGCTTAAGAATCAAGATTTAATTGCTGGGTTTAGGGTTCATAGGATTTGAGGGCTTAGATTTTGAGATTTGACTTCAACAAGTGCATCGCATTGCTGGCACGGCAAATGGTTTGGGCCTTAGGACTTAACATCTAACATGCGAAGCGCTATGCAGACGCTGCAGCGTCCAGTAAGTCGAGGCAAAAAGACAATAGAGTAGCGTTTCTTTGGTGGTTAAACCTAGTAAGATAATATTCCTTATATAAGGTACTATACCCCCAAAGGAGGCTATAATCTTACTCTACATTGGGTACCATAGTATCCCCAAATAGGATACTACCCAATAGGAGCCACAAGGTACTACAGACCTGGCCACCCACACAGAGCTACGCAAGCAGAGTGAAAGTAAAAAGAACAAAACGCAGCAGTCGTAAGGCCCCTTTTCAGCCTTCATGTTAGTTTGGGGACAGTCTTGCGCGAGTGCCCTCGCCGTAAACATCTTTGTCAAACCTCTAACGCCTTTTTTCACTAAGCTCTCTCTCTCTCTGTCTTTCTTACCAAGCGCTGGAACTCAAGGGCTACTTGGAAGGACTAGAAGGGATCCCGAGTCCCACTAACTTAACCCATTGGGGTAATATTGGGGTTATGTTGGGACAATGGAACAGAAAATGGAAACTACTATAGGGTTTAGGTTTAGGGGTTTAGAGGGTGAAGGTTGCCCATAAGCTGTGCTCATGTATGAACCTCCGGGATACCCATGAATATCTTCATGCTGTATCTTTCTTGGGCTATGGCAGCAAACCGGTGGCCCTGGCTCCGTATCCGCCATGTAGCAACTATATGAGCCATTGTCTAAACTCCTAGTATCCCCCTTAATAGCCCTTATAGTAGTCCCCTATATAATCCCCTATATATACCCCCTTTACGGAGTTTAGACTATAGTTCATATGGGCTTAGATACTTGTTAGTCCAGTAACGGAAAATCTGATGGAAAAGAACATGGAACAAGGAATATAAACTGGGTTTGTGTAGCGGTTGCACATATGTACGGATTATGAGATACAGGGCCTACATGATTACCAGTAGCATTTTGAGGTCTATGTGAGTTGCAGCCAATAATATTTCCAGATGATTGAACGGACCTGATTGAATGGACATGGGTTCCACAATGGGGATTATATTCAGGACTATACGAAACTACATGAGGGACCCTATGTCCACACTTAATGGCCACTTGGCAAGGCTAACGTTGACAGTGGCTCATGTGAGGTACTCTTTTCCATAATTCTACAGGGAGACTCGGACCGCCATCTTGGTACTTGTTCAACAAAAGACAAAAACCTAACCCCCCTAAACCCCTAAAAGCCTGAACCCTAGGTGGTGCCCATGTTAAGCCCCCCAAGCCTGTGACTACCATGGGCCCTGCCCGAAGTCCCTAGATAGCCCCCACATAATCTGTGAGTTGCCGGGTGAAGGCTTCAGTGGTTTCGGGATTTTGGTGGTTCGGGGTTCAAGGATTTTTGACGTTTTGTGGTTTCAGGTTTTAGGGTTTTGGCTTTTGTGGTTTAAGGCTTAGTCTACGGAATCCATGCCACAAGCTGTCACTAGTCTTGATACTCAAACAATACAGAGAACTTTGAAACCAGTCGTGTTGGAATCGGTACTACCACGCCTGGTTAACAAGCAACCACATGAACAGCTTTTACCCAAAATGATAATTTCCCAAACAAGGGGGCCCCAATATAGACCCCAAATATTATACTCCTTAATATGGGGACCCGTACAAACGTACCCCTAAGTCTGGGAAACCCTAAACCCTATAAATCCCTACGTATCTCTATATACCCCTATAACCCCTATATCCCCCTTTAAAGGTACCCCTAGTCTTGGGAAACCCCACCAGAAATCACTTTGCAGTCAGAGCCGCTGGATGATCATCTGATGGTCCAAAGGCAACTCTTCCCGCACCTGAGTTGCGTTTTTTTGGTGGTTGAACCTAGCAAGGTATATTGTAATAAGATCCCTAGATACCCCATATTCAACTTAATGGGCACTAAATAGTCCTTATAACAGTACTATACCCCGAAAGGAGGATATAATCTTACTCTATACAAATAAGATACTACTCACCTGGTACTGGGTTGATGTCTGGGAACTCAACGTAAGTTATATCATAAAACATCGTATCATTTGCTATGAATCCAGGCTATGGTAACAGTAACTTACTAGCAGCACCCAAGGGAAAGGTTCCAAGTCCTGTTCTGAAGGGCCCGTTTCCTTCTGCATGAAAAAGGGTCCCTGGTTTAGTTCAGTTCGAGTTTAGGGTTTGGGTCTTAAGGGTTAGGGCTTCTGGTTTCGGAACCTCATCATGTGCGCAGACAAGGACTACAAGCTTCCAGCGTGCATTCCTTCTGGGCTTCGGGACCCAAGGGCTTCATGACCCGACATGCTGTTTACAGTTAGCAGCACTTCTCATATGGTTCTGAGCTGTGTTGGCACGTTCATTGAATGCCTCCAACTTGAATTGCTGCTCCAGTATAAAGAATGTGGATGTACCCAACCCCAAAATGAGGACTCTACTACCCTATTGCGACCATAGGATGCTAGTTTTGAGGCTTTGGTAATGTCTTTGCTCCGGACTCTGCTAGATTAGCCGGAAGAGTAACACTCTTAAATTGGCACATGGCAGGTAACGCTAAACCCCCTTGCATCCAGCCTGCGAAGCCTCTGCTGGGAAAGCGACTTCCCGGTCACTTGCTTTAAGCAAGAAGTCTCATTNNACCCTAAACCCCTAAACCCTGGCCCAGGTACCATGAGGAACGTTCCAGTCGTACTTCCCACGTCTTGCAACAGGTACTGGCCGCTGCGATCTCGAAGAATCAAGAAGTGCCGTCTTGACCTTATAGTAGCAACAGCAGGAATAAGAATAACAATAATGATACTAACAATAAAGATAAGAACAATAATAAGAAATAGAAAAAGTAATGGCAATGATAATAATAGTAAATGATAACCATAGTAATGATAGACAACAATAGGACAAATAAACAACAATGACAATAAATAACAACAAGAATAAGAATAAGTAATTAGTAATCGTTAATAAGACGAATAATAAAAAATGGAATAATAAAAATGGCAATAAGAATAATGAATAACAAGAATAATTAAAAAAAAATAATAATAATGGTAATGATAAAGAGATAATATATCCCGAATGATGGAGACTCAGATGGAACATGATATGGGCACTGTTTTCGAGAGACCCCTCGAGCTGGGTATGGGGAACCTGTGTTGACGGCTGACTGTACTCTAAATCATTTAGCGACATGAGCTAAACATTAGGTGGACCCCCATCCTGTA
>CAJNIZ010004628.1:6537-20733 GCA_905231905.1 Symbiodinium pilosum | reverse complement strand
GTGGTGGTGGTGGTGGGTGTGGTGGCGGCGAGGGCGGTGCTTCTCCTGCTGCTGTGGGTCGGGGTGGGGGTGGATGGTTGATGGTGTGGGGTTTATGGCATGTTGGATGGGTCTCTATGAACATGCCCTTTCAACACTAAACTGTTTAAAGCTGGCTTTCATTTTGACAAGGTCTGAAGCCATGATGCCTAAATCCTACATCTCCGAAGCGGACCTTGCGAACTAGGATCTCCCAAAATTCCTCACAGAATTACTGTACAATGCACCATCAAATTCAACTGAAATTTGCAGGCTCCTGCATCACCATCCTAAATTCCGAACCCCAAATGCTAGACCCAAAGCCCACAATTCGCTCGCCAAACCATGTTCTGGACATATTATCATTATCATTCTTAGTGTTGCTGTCCCTCTTGTTTGCATCATTACTCGTATGAAGCAGATTGCTGTAAATGCCTTACACCTAAACCCTAAACCNNAAACCTTGAATCCTAAACCCTACACCAAAAACCTGGCTGATGAGATGCAGGACATACGTTGGATCACGTATCGTGGTACCAACAGCCTCGAGGCTCATCACCACTGCATGTCTGAATAGTTCCCTTTAAGCTTCAGGTTTTAGGGTTGAAGGTTCGGGGTTTAGGACCTAGGGCTTGGGAATCAGGATTTGGGATTTTGGATAAGTGAAGGCTTCCCAAAAATTAGGCGCCCTTTCAAAGGGCCTGGCCTGCAATGATTTGTCTCAAGGCTTGACGCGGTCCAGAACCTCAGTGCACCAAGCCTAGATCCAACCCAGCTCTCTGCACCTTACATTCTGGATTCTCTAACCACCCCCTTGTATACTACTCTACCATATCTTAACCCTAAACCCCCTAAAAACCCCTAAATCCCAAACCCCCCTAAGACTCCCCCCCTTTATTGGCCTGGATCATATCAAAGTGGGGGTAGTTAGTAGAGAAGGGGGAAAGCTACAGCTCTCCAACTCTTAGCCTCAATCCCCAATCCTAACAAAATAAATTCCCGGGAGGTTGGGAGGCAGAATTTGTTCGTGGGGGGGGGGATCAACTCCTTGCCTTGGGGTTTAGGGTTTAGGGTTCAATGTTTAGGGTTTAGGGTTTAAGGTTCAGGGTTTAAGTTTTAGGGTTTAGGGCTTAGGGTTTGGCCTCATGGTTCAAGTTTTAGTGTTTAGGTCACTCTCATTTTGCTTACCGATGGTCAGGAGGGAATGGAGGAATGACTGCCAGTAGTAGATCCTTTTGGGCTAGGAGTTTAGACTATGGCTCGTATACTTCCCCAGTATAACTCTTCTAGTCCTTTCTCCTTTGTTCCCTACTAAGCACCAGCAAGTAGCCTGCGAGCTCTTAACCTGAAGCTTTGAATCCCACACCCCAAGCCCCAAGCCTAACAAACAACAAGCGTAAACCGGAATGACTCCCCATCGCAGTCCCTTGACACCTCTCAATTTTATGGCAGGTTCCACTGTCTTCGCCATTTCCTACACCTTAGACCCTACAAGTTCCCATTTTCCATTTTCCCCGGGCCCAACCCTTATCCGCTCCGCAGCCAGTTCTTTGGGGCTCAAGGTGGGCTAGTGATTCCTGGTGGTTTAGCGTGTTAGAGTTGCTACAGTTTTTTTGTCCTGTTTTGTTGGTTTTTGTGCAGGTTTGGGGTTTAGAATTTGAGTAGTATTGTGTTGATTATGCCTCCCCCAAAGCTCGCATGGATAAGAAGAATCCTACAACAAGTACGGTGCTTCTCAAGAAGAGGCATCCATGTTTGCTTGGGGCATTGTTGTCATCATTAATATTTCTATTGTTAGTATTGTTGTTGTCATTCATTCTGCGATGCTTATTGTACTTATTGCTGTACCGTCATATTTGCCCTCGTTGCTTTCTTGTCGTCGCATCGTGGTTCTATTTGTGACATTGTCATTCGTTGTGGCTAGTTTTTTGCTTGTGACAGTCACTGGCAACTGGCGATCATTTTACAGCTCCTGTCATGAAAGGGACTACTATTGCTGTCCTTCTGGTTTGTGTGATCATTACTTTTACTCCGGCATTGATTTTGGATACATGTGACTCCAAGTATTGCTGGTTCCTGCTTAACTATTACAGCCTGGAAGCCTTGCTGCAATGTATACTACTTTGGTCACTATCGCTACCTTACCCCCCAATTCAGAACTCTGAACATATGGTTCTCGTCAGTAGAAACTAAGTCATCATGATGAGTATAACAAAAGCAAAAGTAAAGGAACTCCCAAACCTCTTAAACTGTGGACCCTAGACCCTAGGCCCTAAACCCTAAACCCTAGACCCTAGGCCCTAGATCTTATTATAATTGGGCTGGGGTTGTCCTTGTTGCCCCGGCCTTCGCTTGCCCTGCGCTTTCAGCCACACAGGAGACGGGTTTGGGTGTGGGAGTTCTGTTTGTCCTCTGGTATAGACTATATAGAATGGGTTTTTGGGGGGCTTTCTGCTTAACTAGAACACAGGATTTAGGGTGTAGGGCTTTGGAATTTTGGGTCCCTACAGTAAGCCTGTATAAATCCAGTTTTCGTTTTTCCATCGTTCCTTGCAAGGCATTGCGCACTACTAAGGGATGCTGGGTTTAGAGTCCGTTGTTCAGGATCAAAGGCAAAGTCCTCGATGAGTTGCCGCCAAGTAAGATTCAGCGACACTTCGGGTGTTCTCAGCCATACAGCTTAAACCCCCAACCCTAAATTAAACCATATCTCCTAAACTTTTGATTCGCAGTTTTTTCTTCCAGGGCTTCTGAGCTAATTGTGCCAGGTGTGCCAAAGTAGAGGCATGAGGTTTCTAGGCCATGTTGAGGATTTGTTAGGGTTTTGGGCGTAGGTTTAGGGTTTATGGACCCTTCGCAGTGTTTGGCGTGGTTAGGTGCATGGGGCGATCACTCAGGATAGCAGGAGAACTGTCCGCCTTTGGGGACAGGGTGTTGCGGCCTAGAAGCACGATGAGCTAGTTTTTCTTATTTCTATTTATGCGCGTGGGCCCGGGTGCCCTTTGTTTATGCTACATGTAGAATCGATAGTGGCCCATGGTGCCAGAAATCTCTGCCAGGGAACATTGCATTGACATGCATCAGTATGGTTTGGTCGCCAAACCCAAGTTCCTTACAAGTTTTGACCTTGCTGCCCACATCGCACTGATCTACTGCTATTCTGTGTGATTGTTTAACGGCTTTAGGATTTTTGGGGTTGATTGATTGCTAGTAGTAAAACATCCAAGGTGTAACCAAGCTATGGACTATACCCACGCGAAAATTTACAGATACATAAATTTCGTGTGCCGTAATGTGCGTATCTAGGTTGAGCATGTGTTAGCGTGATGGCTTAGTGGCCTTGGGGTTTGTTCGGCGCTTGTTGTTTAGGGTTTTTGGGGCTTGTAGTTTAGTGGCTTCAGGACTTGTCGGGGCTCATTGGTTATTGGCTTTGAGTGTCACAACAAGTTGTTCACACCTCTGTACAGTCAGCTTCGAAGAGACACCCTACTCCAAGTAAAGTCTAACATGAGCCAACTACTCAGATCAGGGTTTATGGTTTTGTGTCATGACGCCGTCGTGTGACTTGCGCTGGAACACATGATGCATGTTGTTGGATGGCTTCTTGGCAACACACAGGTACAATACAAGAATGCCACAAGGGATTGGTCATGCCTGCAGCCCATGCCCTCCTAACACAATTGCTTCAAGACAAAGAGGTGAAGCGGTCCTACCACACAGATGTGGACGATGATGATGATGATGATGATGATGCAAACCAGGATGGACTACCTGTGGCATGTAACATGATCCTGAGCCCTTTCCACAGCTAGAGATTGAAGTTGCTTGATGATTTTTTAGTCATGCAAAACTTGCTTTCATGACATAATGGCGGCAGCAAGAAACACTGTACAGCAACATGGAGGACTTGCAAGCCGTGTGCCGGCCCGGAGAATGGCCCTCGTGCTTGAAGTTTGCTGGCTTGTCCTTTGAGGAAGAGGCTACTACTGTAGCCTTGTGCAACCCAGCCTTGCTCCACCGCATTCTCTCAAAGCTGAGCGACTTGCAGTATGTCAAACTCTGCGGGGATGGCACGTTTAGGTTAGCTCGCGGCGAATGGGTTTCCTTTGAGTTGGCGTGATTACCAAACGCTACCCGCAGAATAGTGGAGGAAATGAAATATTTTCAGCCCCCTTATGTTTGCTTTAGCAAACAAGGAGTCAGAGGCTACCTACGGGGTCTTGTTTGATGCACTTATTCTCTGCGCCCAGAAGCTATCTGGCATTGATCTCTGTCACATGTGAGCTCAGTACCATGCTGATTTGCATTCTGGCGAAGAGGCAGCTCGGCAGCTGGGATTTCCAAACTCAGAAAGGGTGGCCGACTTTGCCCACCTTGTCGGAAGCTGCTGCAGCCAAAGCCTACCCGTGGGCAAAAGCCTTCCACAGATGTCAAGGTCATTGGTTGCCGGGCAGGCATTTTAGGCGCTCTGAAACATTTCTCACTGCCTGGCCGGCGATTGCTTCCCCTTATTGAAAGTGTGGTTTTCTTCTTGCGCTCAGCCCCTACCGCTTTCCTCTTTCACTCCATCATTCACCTACTGAAGATGATGCGCCTGTCCCAGCAGCCGCCAGAAAACAAAGCCGCAAGAGCCATGGAGCAGTTTTATCTTTGCAAGTGCCCGCCAGAGCAGGTGCAAGAGCGTTGTGGTGTGGATTCATGGCCCGGGCAGGACATGCAACCCCACATGGACCTTGTTGACTGGTGGCCTGCGCCTGCAACCTGCATGTGCTTCAGCCAAGCAGTCCCAGCAGGCGTGGCGCTGTCATAAGCTCAAGAAACGAGTGGGGTCACTGCATCAACGCCTGGACGTGTTTATCAAGTCTGTGCAAGACTTCACCAAGTCACGCTTGCAGGACACGAAGGCAGCGCCAGGGCTGCTGCGTGACGTTCAAATTGAGCCCTTTCCCGAAAAGGGTGTTCTGTTTGACTCCACATGGTTCATAGCCCAGGGTCGTTCATCTGCAAACGAGTACCACCGCACTAAATGCTTCGACTTCTGGTCGGATGGTGTGGGCACCACCTACTACACGATGCCCAGTACGTTGGCCGCCTATGAGAAGGACAGAGAGTGTTGGGCCAAGGCCCCAACCCCCAACTCACAAGTCCAGAAGCCACCCCTTGGCACGGCGAAGGCGCTGGCTGGCTTATTCTTGGCTACAAGGAGTCAGCAGCTGGAAGCTGCGCTGAAGCGTTTGGGTATGGGTGATGAGCCGCAACAAGACTTGAGTGCCGTGCTCAAGACATTGAGCATGTACATCCTTGTAATCCAAGGCCAGGCAGCCACAAAGCATTGGCGAGTGAAGGCATAGATTCTCCTTCAGAACTTAACCTCGCACTCTTACCCGAAAGCCGGTGAATCCACTTTGGGATACCTACGTTCGTGCCTTTTTTGGGCTCATTTCACATGGGTTTTCTCAAAAATCTGGGGGTCCTGTTTTAGGAGTCCCTGTGACGTGGAAATGTGTTGTATAGTATTTCGGGCTATGAAAAAGGAGCTTCAGTCTTAAACATATCCAAGAATTAATTTCCCTAAATAAGGGGACCCCAAGAAAAATACCAAAATATCATAATTTCTGACTATGGGGACCACACAAAAGTACTCGGTACTTCTAGAAATTATCTAGATATGTAAAAGTTTTTGGCACTTCCTGGCACGTGTTTAGACTAGGCAGATTGTGCCGTATTTTCGCACTGTAGTTCTGAAATCTTCAACTTCACATCCTAAACTGAATTGCTTCCATGGCGTGTGTCTCTAGGACGCGTAGAATACCCCGTGCCGAAATCTTACACCCACTCCTTGTACCCTCCACTCTTTCCCTGAAGCCTGTACCCCCCCTCCTACTCCCCTAAATTCAGATCTCCATTGCCAAACCTAGGGCTTGGCCACTGTCTTCTGAGCCACAATCCCATTGAATTCTTTCCCTCAATGTTGAAAACATTGCACCCCCGTTTGGTAGATACATCGGATATAGTACACTTGCATATTAAGGGTGGGGATTAAGCAGCAGCTTCCATGAAGGGTTGGAGGGTTGTGGGACGGTTTCTGGGATTTAGGGCTCCGGGGCTGGATTTTTTTTTTAAAGGTGGGTACACTCTCTATCAGATGAGTAGCCAATAGCATAAGGCTTTGTATGCGGGTGCGCACCTAACCCGGAGTTCTGTGTGGCCCACCGCTACATGACGGCGCGAAAGACAGAAGAATAAGAATAAAATCTTGACCATGCATCATAGACTTCATATATGGATGCATCTAAATTCTAAACCCTCACCCGCTCCTCAAAATCCAGGCCAAAAACAGCTTGACTTTGGCATTAGGGTGTGGTGTAAGGCTTATGTTTTAGGGTTTAGGTTGACATATGGCGCCGTAGGTCTTTCCCGCGTACAGTGCCAGGTACCACAAGACGTTATAGGAGTTCTAATCCCCCTTAGTTGCCCCTAAATTAGGGGCAATTACTGTACGGATGAATGACCCCCAAAAAACACAATTTGCTTACTAATTCTTAATAGGGAATATGGGAATATAGTCCTATATAATATATTCCCACATTCCCGACTAAAAGCCGCTAATCAATTTCCTGAATCTGGACAGCAATCCTCAAAGTCCCCTGCCTCGAACCTTTTGAGCTGCAAGCCCTGCAGCCAAGACTTACACCTGCAAACTTAAACTTTACAAGCCCGAAACCCTAATCCCTAAACCCTAGTGTTCTTGAACCTTGTGAAGTTCCTGAACCCCGAAAACGTCCTTAAAGTCCAGCACATGATCTATAGTCTAAGCTCCTAGTATCCCTCTTAGAAACCCCTCTAATGCTCCCCAGTAAACTCCCCTATATATCCTCCGTTTAAGGAGTTTAGGCTATGGCTCACACCATGAACCAGCAGGAGCGGAGGCATGTCGTTGAGTTTGGACCATGCGGGGATCGCCTTTTTGATGGTTGTGGTCGCAGGGCTATGTACAAGCGCGGCCCTGACGCAACTTCAGGGTTTGGGCTTTAGGAGGCTTGGGGTCTGATGGGTCTTGGGGTGTCGTGGGCGTAGTAAGGTTTCAAGTTATGATGTGGGGAGATAGAAGACAAAACTAAGGAGACGCTTATAGAGGTTAGGGGTTCGAAATCGGATTTTTTCAAGTAGTCTTAGAGGTCGGCGGCTTTAAGGTTCGTTGGCAGCAGATGAGTGCTAGGTTAGTCCCTATACTTCAGACCTTAGCCCTGAGCCCTAAACCCGAACTCCGAAGCCCTAAATCTGAAACCCTAAACCCTAAACCCTTGCCGAGGTGTGTTTGTTGGCATTACATGCTTTCAGTGTTTGGAAGCCGGGTAGACATTTTAGTTTAGGGGTTAGGGTTTAGAGTCCGGGGTCTAGGGTTTAGGTTCTGGGTTAGTTTCACACCATTATCTCTTGCATGGAGTGGAGGTTTTGTTACCGCACCCTAAACCCCAAACCTTAGATCTGAAACCCTCAACCCTAAATCTGAAACATGTCGAATCCGTATTGCGAGAGAATCGCGGCTGCAGCTCTGCAAGGTATGCAGACAACCTGATTTGATTTACGGGTTGAACTCTCTAAAGGGGCTATATAGAGGGTTGTATGGGGTGTAGGGTCTGAACTCCTTAAAGGGGGGCCATATAGGGCCTCATATTGGGGTGTAGTACAGGGCTACTAAGGGGGATACTAGGAGTTTAGACTATAGACCATTTGTTTTTGAAGACTCCAAAACAATGCTGCGCGGTATGAATGGTTTTGGACATGGAGTTTCTGTGGGTCAAGATGGGGGTGTTAGTAATTCTCAATGTGAGAAGGCAAGGGGGGCACGCAACTGAGAGACCTGCCCTACCCGAAACCCTGTACCGCAAAACCTTACGCCCAAAGCCTCATGCACGAAAAATCCACATCTCCACATCTGGGCTTCTACAGCTCTACACGTGGCATTCTACACGGGTAGTTTCAAACATAGGGGCACCTGGATAGGCCCCCAGGTATTATAGTTCTCATTAGAGGGATTTCTCCCAACTCTCAACCTTAGACCACATCTTCATGTTAGGCCTTCTGGCTAACTCCTAAATGTCATGCTCTCAAACCCAAACCTAAATCCTGGTTGTTAACTCCTGAACCCTAAATCCTTGATCCTAAGCCCTAAGCCTTCACGCCTAAATCCAAAGCCCTAAGCCCTAAACCCCCAAGCTCTAAGCCATGCATGCATAGTCCAAAATCGGACAGAAGCCGTAACCTCAGGGTCGGCCGCAGGATGTAAAAAATGTGGGGCCAAAACCATTCCTATGGTTTCTGAGTATGTTTCAGGGTTTGGGTCTTGTGTTTCTGTTTGAGCCCTAAACTCCGAACCCCAAGCCCTAAACCCAGGGTTGGTGGCTGGCTTGCACGAGTGACAGGTGGCTCTTCTCCTGCTTGCCACGTATCCTGACTAATGTAGACCCCTGATTAACAACCCCCTCGCTTCGTAGGGATTATCGTAGGGAACCGAATATTCAGGCCCTTAAAAGGAGGGGGTTCATTAATCAGGGGTCTACGTCATGGTTGCCCTGCTTGCAATGTCACAGAGGTGATTTGATCCTCAACCAGCCAGGTGGGAGCCGCAGCAGTCTTCTGCCGCCGCTGCGTAGAGATGGCCAGCAAGCGCGTGCTGGATGCCTGTCCATGTTTGGGGGTTTAGGGTTTGGGGGTTTAGGGTTTAGGTTTTCGATAGGGTTTGGGCTGTGTATATTCAGGGCATGGCAATCACGTGGGATTATAGGCTTTCCATACTTGTGAGGCTTAGGATTTATATGGGGTTCTAGGCGGTTCATATTTCCGGTTCAGGATGTTCGCTATCCATGTGTAGGGTGTGGGGTGAGGGCTGATAAACTCATAACCGTGTTTGTGCCCCTCGCCGAGGCTGCCGGTCTTGCCTTTTCAGGTGGCATCATGCTGTATGTCTCCTTCATCGAGATTTTCCTGAAGCTTGGAAGCGTTTGGGTTAAAATCTCACCACAGAGCGCCAGGATGTAGGGTTTAGGGTCTATATTCCCCCTTAAATAGATACAATATGGCTTTGGGTATATTAAACTGAGATCCCCATATACCCTACATTCTATCTACTTAAGGGGGACTATAGGGTTTAAGGTCTAGGCTTTGGGATTCAAAGGTTATTTAGGGTCCAGGGGTTATGTGCCCTCATGTAGGGGCGCTGCGAAGGAGCGTACAAGTTCGGGTTTAGGGGTTCAGGGGTTTAGGGGTTCAGGGGTTTACTGGTTTAGGGTTTAAGGGTTTAGGCTTCGGGTTCGAGGATCATGGCCTGGGTTTTAGACATTTAGGTTCAGGTTGCCCAAACGCTAGTCTTCCATTGATCTGACATCTGGTTCTTTGAGATCAATATACTCCTCTATGGAAACCCAGTCTCCATTTCATTTCCATTTTCTTTTCAATTTAATTCTCCACTATTCACACATTCTATACTGGCATCTAATAACCCTTACAAAGCCCTTCTAAAGTTGCAGTTCAAGCGCCCGAAGCGCCTGGCACCTGCCAACAAACGGTTTAGGGTTTAGGGTCTAGACCCCGTATTCTCAATCCTAAGCCGGGAGCCGCAAGCCGCTACCTTTCAACAGGGTTTAGGGGCTTAGGGTTTAAGGGTTAAGGGGTTTAGGGCTTAGGGGTTTTAGGGCTCAGGGCCCAGATATATGAACCCCACACCCCTGCACCCCTAAACCCTAACCTGTTCAATCCTCTGCTCCCTTTCTTTTTCCGGAAGCTTGAGGAAAGCACAGACAGGCTTCAAGGAAGCGGGCATGGAGGACCAGGGCTCAGGATGTAGGATTGGCAGACTTGAGGTCTAGGGCTTAGGGCTTAGGATTGGAGGCTTAGCTCATGTAAGCCTAGGATTTAAGGAGTTGGGGGCTTGGGGTTCATGATTCGCAGTTTGGGTCTAGGGTCTTTGGTGCAGCGTTGTTGGCTTAAGGCTTTCGGGTTTAAAGTTTGGGGTTTGGTGTTCGGTGTTCGAGGTTTTGGGGTTTGGGAGGCTTCAGATCGGCGGCCATTTCAGTATTTTGTGGGTTTAGAGTTTAAGGGTTTAAGGGTTTAGGGGTTTAGGGTTTAGGGTTTAAGGGTTTAGGGTTTCGAGTTTAAGGGTTTAGGGTTTGGGGTTTAAGGGTTTAGGGTTTGGGGCTGCTTTTAACAACGACATTATAGTATATATGGGCACACACGGGCGTAGATAGGGGACATTGGTGCAAGCGGCACGATAGGACAACATGTAGATTCTGCCGGGCTGCCTTGCACGGTCGCTGGAAAATGGAGGGCTCTTGAAAGTGAGTGTTCTGGGATCATGATATTTACAACCCTAAACTAACCTCAAACCCTAAACCCTAACAGTCTCACATACTCCTCAGATATTCTCTATCTAGCCTTTCACAGGGAGGACCATGCCCAGTCTAATTTCAAGAGTCGTGGTTTAGGGATCATGGAGAATCACATGGAAAAACGTAGAAAATTAAATGGAAGCTTGGCTTATGTCGCGGTTGAGAGTGACAATGACCGAATTTGTGAGCGATTGCCTTCTGCTGTTGAGCGATTTGGGAGTTTCCCAAACGAGGGGGACCCCAATACAGACCCCAAAATCGTATAGCCCTTGTTATAGGGACCCCCAACAAACTGCCTCTTCTTTTTGGGAAACTCCCACCTATGCAGAAGAATCGGGGCCTCCATTAAGGGTTGTGACAGCACTGCTGAGCCTCAAGCCCTTATCTACATCTTGTTGGCTAGGCACCGGAGCCTCTAACGCCCACACCCCCCAAATTCCAAAATCCCTAAAAACCTACACCCCTAAGGTCTTCAACCCTTAAACCCTCAAAGTCGTAAACCCACGAGAGCCTTAGCTCTAAATAGGGTCCAGCCTTTAATGTAGAAGCCTAGACAAGTCCTAAAATGATTCAGGTTTTAGGGCTTAGGGTTTAAGGTTTAAACTGCAGCTGGGCGCTTCAACATCACGCACATCAGAGCCTCTGCAAGTGCTTTTTTGCTTTCTAAGAATCCGTGTGCCGGCAGCTGCACTTCCACACCCATCACAATGCATGTGTGGCAGCTACATGTTGTTGCTTCATCAGCTGCACGTGCCAAAACTGCAACTGAAGTACGCATAAGCAGCAAGCTTCCAGCCAAGCCTGATTGCTCACCATGCCGTGAAGACACAGCCTGATGCACCCTAGGATTATATGCCATAAACAAGTACAGAGCACGCAGATAGGGCCCAAAACCTTTAACACTATGGTTCCCGCAGCATCCCTTTCTGTTATGATTGGGGTTTAGGGTTGAGGGATAGCAGAGAATCAAGTAGAGAAATCAAATAGAGAAGAACGTAGCCAATGAAATGGAAACTGGGCTTATACAAGGGATTACGGGGATAATTTTCAGCACTGTTGTCCCAAATTTCTTGTATAACTCTTTAGGGTACCTCAAGCACATTCTTTTGAATTGATATTGGTAACCGATAACCCCCCCAAACCCTAAGCCCTATCCGAGGGTCTTGCGGCCTAGGACAGAATCTCGGTCTCTTTCTTTGTCAGGTTTGGGGTTTTGGGCTTTAGGGTTGGAGGTTTTATACCATGAGCAGTACGGCCACCACAAAATTCCAGATCTATGTAAGACCTGAACCTGCAGGCCCCGAAGGCGACCCTAAATCGGGGTTTAGGGTTTAGGGTCAAACAAGCCCTGAAGGACAAGCACGCTTATATGGCATCCACACTTTGCCTTTTCTTGGGCATGCTGGCCGCCGGGCATGGAAAGAGATAAAGTGTAAAAGGCTTGCAGGGGCAGATGAGGAGAAGGTATGATAGAAAGCTTATGTAACCGGAGAAAGGTTACAAGTCTGGGGACAATGTAGGAATCGGTTGTAGTAGCGTTGGCTGGAGAGGGCTTTTTGTGGGACCCGGCTTCGGCACCCGGAGGACTTGATCCTCCATCCTGAAACCCCGAAACTCCCCGCCGCTGTAGCTTGAAAATTCAAACCTTCACGCCCAACGATCTTTCGATCTGCTCTCCAAGCTCCCATCCAAGACTCTCCGTTAGGACTTATGCATGGAGTCTACGGGATATAGTAGGTTGCAAAGCTTTGAAGACTGGCAGATTGAGTTGGGTACAAGTTGATGGTATGAAAATTTGTTAGCTTTGCCTAGGCGTTGCCTGGCCTGAAGCTCATACAAGCCCTAGGCGCTGAAGCACGGAAGCTTTAGATCCAAATTGTTGAGCCACAAGCCCAGCCGCTTCAAACCCACACCTCAAATTCTAAGCGGGTCTGCAAATTGTGCAGTTTGAGGACCATGGCAGATTTCTTGACCATTCACCCTAAATCCAAGACCCTAAACCCTGAAAATCTAGGAATCCTCACCCAAGACCTAAGCCCTGAACCCTAAACCCCAAATTCCTAAACCTGAAACAACCTTAAACCCTAAACCCAACCTACATTGGGTTCAGAAGGTGATGCGGCTGCTGGTCTTCCTGGCCCGGCTCGTGGACCCAGACCATGAGGTCCTGGTGGTGAACTGGATTAGGTGTTGGGGTTTAAGGTTTATGGTTTAGGGCTTAAGGGTTAAGGAACTTGAAATAAGTCATTATTAAGGTTTAGAGGATTTAGGGTTTAGGGCTTAGGGGTTAAGGAACTTGAGAGAAGTTACTAGAAGGGGTTTAGGGTTTAAGGTTTAGGGTTTAGGGTGTTAAGGAATTTAAGCTAAGTTACCATAATATGTGTATGTAGGTTTAAGGTATATAAGGTTTAGGGTTTAAGGTATACAGGGCTTGGGGCCTAGGGTTTAAGTTACCGTGATTTGGGTATGCAGTAAATTATAGGGTTCCCTGATTGTAGTACCTTAGTTTAAGTTCCTTAACAGCAAGCCAGTGAAGCAGTGGGCTGCAGGATTTGGGGTCGTTTATTGGCGGGTTTGATTTTTTGTTTAATTTCTATGTAAACTCCCTATACAGTTGCAAACATATTCTAGTAGGGCCCACGAACCTGCCCAGGGCTAGGGTTTTTGGATTCTAGGGATTTAGGGTTTTTCAGGATTTTACGCCGAAGGCTTTAGGTGTCTTCGGGCTTTGGGGGTCTGGGGCTATAGGGTTAGGCGGTTAGCTCCTCAAGGCGTTGGTGCCTACGTTCCAAAGCTTGGGTTCTGAGGGCTGTCAGGTTCAGGACAGTCTTTGGGTAATTAGGAGTCCTTCTTCAGAGCGTGGAGCATTGTGTTGGTCAGGATATAGGCTTCTGAGCTGCTTGGTCTCGAACCTTTTCAATTTCAGAGGCCTCCTGATGCTGGCCTTCAGCTTTGAGGGGTAGATGTCAAGTTGCGATTTCTGTGCATCCTTGGGGTTATGGATTTAGGGGTATATATTGGGGTTATATAGGGATAATGGAAAATAAAATGGAAACTACTATTTAGCCCAAAGCAACCTCGCGCACGCTCTGAATAACCTCAAGCAGGTCATATACAATCGTCGCACCACCCTCTCAAAGCGACTTGAAATCTGAACTGACAACGTGCGCGACTCCCTGACAGCACTGCGCAATGCCTCTTCAGACCTTAATCCCGAACAGCTCAAGACTCAAAGGAAGCAAGCCTTCATCCTACAACGCAAAGCCTCCAGCTCTCGACAAAGAACCAGAATTCCTCAGTGCGAAGCCTCAAGCCTAAGTACTACGCCTCAAGCTCTCAATCCTAGACCCAGGACATCAAAACAAAACATAACTTCGAGCGGCACAGAGCCAAACTTAAAAGCCCCACACAACACAACAAACAACGCACACACGCACAAACCACGAAAAAACGCAGTGAGGACTTCGAGCTTGTGGTGCCGGGAGAAAACCAGGCCAATGTCGAGGCTCACTTGTGGGTTTTGAGTAATTGTACCCCAATCAGTTTAGGGTTTAGAGTTTACGGCACTTAGAACCCAACAATATGAGCCCCCTAAGTCCCAAATATAGCTTTGAGTGGGTTACAAGTACCAGTTGTCACTGGGTTTTAATTACCCCTACCCCTATGTACCCCTATTAGAAGCCTTCTATTGTCCCTACAGCAACTCTACATGAACTCTTGTAGAGCCCTAAGCCCTAAGCAAGCCCTAGACTTTAAACGCAAACCCTTACCCTAAACCTTAAACCCT
>CAJNIZ010004627.1:0-15142 GCA_905231905.1 Symbiodinium pilosum | reverse complement strand
ACGGCGAAAGGGCCGGCGAAAGGGTAATATAATGTGTGTCAGCATAGATGCTTTTATCGTCGTCAGATGGAACTTTTGTGGGTTTTCCTTGGGCCGCGGAAGACCGCGAAAGGTCCGCGAAAGGCACGGCGAGAGGGTGGTTTTGAGGTAAAGGAATATTGGACAACCCCCATATGGGAATTATCCAATGACGCACACAGATACCTCGGGATTCTTGCCGAAAAATTGCGTCTTGGGTGCCCATGACTGTTGATAAGATTCTGTATAACTACGTCACCACGAGCAGCTTTCCTGGCCAACCCCCCCTCCCCCCAAGTGCAAAAACGCAAACGGTCATCAAACCCCAAGCAATGCACAAGCCTCTTCCTACTCTGCAGAACAACCAGGAAAGACTTGACACACTTAAGAACATGTCACTCTAAACGGGTTCACATATCTCTTCCCGCCTTCTTTTCGCATATATGTATACGTATCTCATATACATCTCCATATTACATCTTGCCTCACTGATTTCTGAAACCCCTCAATTCTCACACCCGAACCAGAAGACGGCTCCCCATATCGTTTCCCCGTTTTCGGACCAGTAACTCAGCCAATTTCCGAACCCGCCCACCAAGAAAACCTTGATCTATTTCGTAAACCCCCTAAACCCACACCTTGACCATGAATCCTGAAGTTTAGCGGTTTTGGGTTTAGGGTTTGGGACATAGACCTTAAACATAAACCCTGAATCACCAAGCTTTCTTCAACCCGGTGCCTCAAGCCCTAGACACTGGTTTCTTAGGCAGTACGGGTACCGAAACCCTAAAGCCCAAACCCTCAAGTCCTAGCGTGCAGCCCCCGTGGCTGCCCCCTAACGAACCCTGGACCTTTAAAACACAGCCTGTAACCCAAATTGCTTGTAGCTTTATGGCAGTATGTGTTATACCTACTACTGACGGGGTAAGTACTAAAAGCTGTCGGTAGTTGGGGTTGAAGGTACACCCCTATTTAAAGCCTCAAGCCCCAAAAGCATAGCCCTTAACCCTAAAGCTAGGTTCTTGTTTGCAACACCTTTCTTGCAGGGATCTTGTGGACCAGATCTCTGCTTGGAAGGACCACACCTTAATGGTTTTGGGCTTAGGCATACGGCCTGGGCTCTAGGTGGGTTTGAGGTCCCAAATGCTGCGCTCGACCGCACAACTTGGGTACTTGGACCCTCTGAAGCACGGACTTCCCTGTATAATTTAGCTGCTGTTTATGGTTTGGCGGTGGCGCAGTTTGAGTTTTGATTCAGGGGTTCGGGTTTGGGACTTTTGGGCTCAAGCTTTCAGTCTTATGGCAACAGGGCTTTGAAAGTTAAGTTGTTGGTCTTTCTGTTGTGGCATTTAAGAACTGTATTAGCTCTAAACCCTAAACCCTATAGATTAGAGTCCAGGGCTGCCGAGAAGCAGTACGAGTGGACATGCAATATAGGGGTTTCCAAGAGTTGGGGGGGCAGGGTTTCGGGCCATTTTGGGGGCCCCCATACACAGGGCTGTAGTAATTGAGGTCTGTATACTTATGGAAGCTTCCATATGGTTCCTGTACTCTGAAAACCCTGCGCTCCTCATCTAATTACCCTCGAGTGATGGTGTGTATAGACTTTAAACATGCAACGTGTGGAGGTTCGGGGCTTTCGGAAGTTGAGGACGCCGTGTGTGTGTGTGTGTGTAGACTTCAGAGCGTGCGGGGTGTAGAGCTTGAGGGGATTTGGATATTGGGGGTGGTCAAGCATGGGTACGCCAGGGACTCGGCTCAGAAAGGACCAATGGGTGTCCCATGAAGGATGCTGAGCCATCCCTTTGGATAAGCTCGGATTTATGCAAGATCCCTTAGCTGCTATGGGACCCCTTGTCACAAACCTTGCTCAAATAGATTTAATACGATAGAACAAGAAAAAATGTACAGTAGCAATTTGCTGAAGACCTTTGAGGTTGTAGGGCTAAGCCTACCAACCCCAAATCCTAAACGCCACCCTCCAACCCTAAAGCAACCTAACCTGGCCACCGGAAGGTTGCACCTTAGATTCTAGTGACACCCCTCAAGCAGATCATTGCCTAAGGGCACATACTGAGGGTTTCGATTTAGGGTTTTACGGTTTAGGCAGTTGTCATGGGGGGCCTTCTTGGTTCGTTAGCAAACGAGGTCGCTCACGACAAGTGTGGCACGGGCGTGGAAAAACAGCAGCAGCATCGCCCATTCCCGATGACAAAAAAACATCACCCTTCCTGATGACTGAATACTGGTGGCGTGAACAAGTTTACCTCTATGATCTGACAGCGTTCTGCTGCGGGACCTCTCTCTTTGTTTCTCTGCTTCTCTATGTTTTCTCTTCTCGCTTGATAACGCATCACAACTAGAGCCGCTACAACCCTGTCAAGGAATCTTTGCATCGTAGCAATACGGACAATGCGACAATGCTTCCAGGAGCTTTCTTCGGATGGCAGCATCGCCTCACCCTCTAGGTTCAGCGGTAAAGGGAGGTCAGGATTTGGAATTATAAGGGTTTAGTGTTTAGGGTTTATTAGTCCTGAAAAGTGTCCGTGTGAGTAGATGGTCTTTTTGGGACAAAGGGTTTACCGTGTTTAACGCCCAGGCACATACAATATTGGTAGATGGACCATTCTGGACCCATGTGGGTAAGGTTTCAATTGGATTTCGGCACATTTCGGGGGTTGGGTTTAGGGTTTGCAGTTCACTGCCTGAACCGATTTCAGGCTGTAGCTTGGAAAAAAGAACAAATTTGTGCCTACATCCTCATGAGCTTCACGTATCGAAGGTGAAAAGCCTAGTTCTAGCTATAGCGAGGGAGTCTTCGACATTGGTTTTTGGCGGTGCATAAGTTTCGTTATTAGCGGACGCTTTTCTACATTCAAGAAAGGCCCTCCCCCCGAACTAGCTGCGTCGATCGCAGGGGATAGCTTATACTTATTGGGGGGGGGGGGGGCAAGTNNTAAGGGAATATATGATGTAGGCATTATGCAGGGATTATATTCCCCTATTCCAACTTCGCGACAAAGATTAACGCTTTCTTAATGTAAGCCACATTGTGTAGAATGAGGTATGCAAGATCAGGGCTTCAGCTGGGTTCTTCACCTTTGGCATATATAAAGGAATATATACCCAGATACGCGTGTCCCGTTGCCAGCAATTGTTGCATTCACTTGCCACACGCAATGCAGTGAACTTAGGTGTGACGGGCCGGTGTTTATTCGGTCAGAAGACATTTGTGTTTCCGATTTTGATTTGCCACTTACGAACTTACGAGTGTGCTAACCCACTTAGCTTTGAGTTTGAACCTCGATGGACGCATCATTCGTTTACAAATCTGACGAACAAGAAACAAGATTTATTGTCACTCGGCTTTTGGAACCCTAAACCCTAAACTTTCCGTATAGGGGTTGCCAGGGAACAAAGGAGTATGGTAAAAAGGGACTACATAGGGATTGTATTACTCCACATTAACCACCAGTAAGTAAACCCTGCCTTTTGCAGAACCCTTTGATGCTGCTGCCTGCCAGGCGGCAATCCTGCCGCACAGGCGCAAGAAGGGTTGCTCTTGTTGGGTTTTAGGGTTTTAGGGGTTTAGGGTTTTAGGGGTTTAGGGTTTTAGGGTTTAGGGTTTTAGGGGTTTAGGGTTTCGGGTTTAGGATTTTAGGGTTCAGGGTTTTAGGGTTTGTCTTATGCCCCGCGCTGTCTTAGATGCTGCTGATGCTGAGGGTCCAAATACTCAGATATCGACAGGTTTTGGATGTATCGCTTACTGCTGCTTAGTGGCGAATAGGTGAATATAATCCTTATGTCATCCCTATATAACATATTCCTATATCTCCTACTAAGCCCCAGTAAGATTGGGGACCTCAAGCCCCTGCTTTCGGGATTACTAGAGCATCGGGAAGAGGTATTGCCTGTGTGTTGGCCAAACAGCTTCCACATCCATCTGTACCACTCCCTCTTAGGAGATGATTTTTAGCAGAGTGTTGAATTTTAGCAATGGTAAGAACGTCTCTCACAATCATTGGTTCAGCTATTCTTTGTTGCCATGTTTTTTTAGCTTTAAACATGCAAAGGCCAAGTCACAGAAAGAATGCTCCGATCATTCTTGGAAAGATCATTCTGGGAAACATGTTGCAGCTTTAGCCAGTCAGAAATCATCTGCAAACCTGCTGTGGCACAGCCCTTTTTCGGGAAAGTGCGAGAGAGCTGCCTTGCCGGAAAGCGAGGAAATCAAACCTGGCCACCCCAAGAGAAGACGGCTAAATAGTCGGCACTCCTGAGGCGTTGATAGGGTCTATAGGAGTTGTATGGGATCTCTAGGGTTTAGGGTTCTAGTATGAGGGAGTAGATAGAGCTATACAGAGGTCTATAAAGCCGGGGGTGTAGGATTGAGGTTTGTATCCAGAAGTCTCAGGCTTAATGAAACGGGTCTTAGTGGGAGTCCCACGTCACGAGAAGGACCTTCAATCCAAGCATTTCCGAAGTAGTCCAAGATGTCCAACCTTATCTGCCCAACATCAATATCCCTGAGCCCTGTAAATCCCAAATTGGAGTTTAGGGTTTAGTGTTTAGGCCTCAATATCTTACCGCTTTTGACTCAAACTGTTGGGCACAAACTGCCTCGGAGAGCAGTTTCTGGTCAAGGCCGCTGCTCGAGGAAGACGTTTGCAGGCTTCCAGCAAAAGCCAAAGTTCACTGCTGACGGGAAGGAGTCTAGGGATTTGGGGATCTCACGGTTTAGGGATTTTGGGGATCTTAGGGTTTGGGGACTATTGAGGTTTCAGGATCGAGGGATTTTGACCCCGAAGTCCTTAGGGCCCAGGACTTTGGGCTGGGCGTCTGTGCTGAGGGCTGATGGGGTGTAGGCTGTCTTCCCTGTGGTCACGCGGCAGCGGCACGTTTATATACGCCTTTGAACTTTGACGTCGTTGTGATTTCCAGAAAAGCACATCGAATACCATCAATCCTGTATGATCCCAATGATGATTTGCGTGGCTGAGAGAAGACAGAGCCCAGTTCGTCACAAACCGAAACCACAAAGCAAGCTACGGCTGAAAGGAGGGGTACAAAAAAAGGAGTTGTCCTCACCCCAAGCCCAGGCACTAGCGCCAAAGCTTGAAACCCCAAACCGTGACTCTAAACCTGAATCGGGGAGGGGAAGGACAGGTATTCAGGCATCCATTGCATCGGATCCGTGAAGGGGTCTCCTCAAGGCTACCGACTACCGCCCATTGCAATCAATGAAGCTGGAAGCTACCCAGGTGATGTAAGACTTCGCTCTTCATACATTAGGGTTTAGGGTTTAGGGTTTAGGGCATTATCTTAATACGGCATGGAAGGGTTTAAGGTCTCCCAGGTGATCGGGATGATGTGATGCAGACGGAAGCTTCTATTTCTCCATCCTTAAACCTTTGAAGGAGTACCCTTTCATTCCCTGTACCTGCTGCGAACGCTCCTCGCCCATTCCGAGGCATGTTCAGTGGCTAACCCTAAGGGTCCAAGGACTCAAATAATAGGGTCTTAAGGCCCAAACACTATAAATATTAGGCGTATTTGGGCCTTCAAGCCCTATTAATTGGGTCCTTGGACTTTGAGGGTAAAATTTTTGTACCATACGGATCCAAGTAGTCGAATTTGACGGATTGTAGTATTCCTCAACCCTAGACATCCCAGACCTGAAGCTTTTAATTAAGTCCCAAACAAGCCCCACACTACATACGTTCGGGGGCCCGGACATTTTAGCCTTTAGGTATAGTTGCTCGTATCGGGTCTTGGCTTCATGCGCGAGGATATTGGGCTTAGGATTCGGGATCTGGGGTGGGCGCCTGGTTCTCCTCTTTGTGTTCAAGTTCTACGTTCTGTTGTGATATCTTACTTTGATATCAAAGTATCCCGTCCAACCATGAAAGTAGACAACCGTGGCGGTGTCACAATGGGAGGTTAAACGAAAACCATAAACCTCCACCCCGGGTTGATGCTCCAACTTTTGCGGCTGGCCATGCAGGGCTCCATACACCTTTCTCCATCCCCTCCTAGGTACACCCCTCCAATCTAACATAACTAGCATAAACATGGTGACAGAAATCATAATCGCAGTACTAACAAAAGTTTGAAAAATCAACTAGATCTATAGTGTAAACTCCTCAAAGAGGGTTATATAGGGCGTTATAATGTTTGATCCCGATTAGTGTGGGGGTTCTCAGTTGTGCGAAGTTTGGCCGAAATTATTCAGCACCCCCTAGGTTCGTTTGGGGGTGCTCAATTGTGCGAAGTTGCGCGGGCAAAAAAACATTCTGAGAATAATAAGTTGAAAAATACACTTAATTTGCCTTGAAGACCACGGCAGGCAGTAAGTAACTAGTTTAAGGTCCTAATCCCTAAACCCTTTGTCCTGAGTCCTGAGCATGCAATGCAGTTAGTAATTAGTTTAGGGTCCTAATCCAAGCTGCTCTTTGTTACTTAGACTAGAACCCCTTGTCCAGAGCTTCCAGAACCTCAAACCTCCGGTTTATGAGGACCTCAGACCTCCGGATTCTAAGGTTCCAGGCCAGGTCCAACACTATCCATTTCTTATGAGTCCGCTTATCCAAGGAGGTCTACCAGTCATTTTCCTAAGGGGTAGTCCAGCAGCTGGCCGGATCCTCAATAATATGAATGTTTTCGGGGGGTCCTCAATTATCCCTCAAATCCGGGACCGCCTAAAATAGCAGAAGCCCAGAACCATTTGAAAGCCAGACTGTCAAGATCTGAACACCTAGGATCCGAGCCGATCCTGATCCATCCCATTGAACTTTTTAATTGAAACCTAGGACCCGGCCCCCCCTGCTCTAAACAGGGACCCATTTTTGTTTCGGGGGTGGTCCCCCTACACTAATCAGGACCCAACATTCTAGGGAAGTATTGGGGTTACTAAGGGGGATACTAGCAGTTACTTACCCCTGACTCTAGAGCCGAGAAATGGTAATTGTCTTGCATCTGGAGCTCTTAAATGAAACGTGGCCGTCTTGTAGACTGCTCTCCGCTTTTAAGCGCCACTCCTTGAGGTTCCATTCCTTTAGAAACCCTAGACCCTAAACCCTAAACCCTAAACCATGTCTTCTGAATCCCAAATGACACCCCTGAGTACCCTTTAGGCAGTGTCTTTGCAGGTCCCATTTGGGGGGCCATTTGGTCTCTATAGAGGGCACTTGGGAGGGTCTGGGTAAACCCTAAACCCTAAACCCCTAAACCCTAAACGCCTAACCCCCTAAACCCTAAACTCCTAGACCCTAAAGTAGGTACGTCCTAAACTTTCAAGCCTATCCTAAAGCTTAAGCCCAGCATTGATACTTGTTTGGGGCTTAGGGTTCAGGGTTTAGGGCTTATAGGGTTTAGGGTTTAGCGTTTGGGGTTTGGGGTTAAGGGTTTAGGGCTGGGGGTTAAGAGTTAAGGGCTTAGGGTTGGGGGTTTAGGGGTGGGCTGCAGGGATTTCTTGGAGAGTTTCTCAGAAGCTTTTGGATATAGGGTGCTCCTAACCGATCCCCATGAATCCCTAGGGTCACACTGGGGTCTGCCTTTTTCAGCAGTGCCTCCTTCTCCAAACCTGTACTTTCCGAGGCAGGTGGTGAGGTAATGCCTTGAATTCACGAAGCCTCTCTACGAGTGTGTCATGAGAATTACTCTCACTATTATTTTCATTATTACTGCTATTATTACTATGACTAGTATTACTATGACTAGTAATATTGTGTTATTATCACTGTTATTACCCCCTAAGCTTGCAGTTTGGGCGTAACCCCGACATCAAGATGTACATGGCAGCCCCCTACTTACCCAAAGCTAGCATAGGAACTTGAACAACCCCCGAGGTCATGTGAGCTATAGTCTAAACTCCTGTATCCCCCTTAATATCCCCGAAAATAGTCCCCGATAATCCCCTAAAGAACTCCCTTTAAGGAATTTAGACTGTAGCTCATGTACCCGCGAATCATGTCATTGTCAGTTTGATTTTTCGTTGGGTGTACCTTGCCGTAGATCTTCCTCCATATTCCAGACATAGCAGCCCCTTAAGCCCTGCCAGGGTGACTAGAGAGCCACTGGGAGCATCACCGACATCCCGGGCAGAGCGCTAACAAGTCAGCCTTGTCCCGAGATTGCAAGAACAATTTAGGGTTTAGGGTTTAGGAATTGGGGTTAGTAGGGAGGAAGGGAATATGTTCTGTAGAGATCTTATAGGGATTGCATCCCCTTATTCCCTTTAAGTTGAATGGTTTAGGGTTTAGGCAGGGTTTAGGGTGTTAGGGATAAGGATGCAGTGCTTTAGGTTTGGGGCCCTCAGTATGGGGCTCGGGGTGTGAGGTTGAACCTGGACACTGCTTGTCCTTGCTTTGTGTGGGTAAGGTGCGACATTTGAAATGGGCGTGCTCCAACAAGGTAGTGGGCGCACGTAGGGCTGAGAGGGCTACGATTGGGCTATTTCCAACACTAGGGGTCCGCTCTACCTATCTCCAAGGCTATCATAGATCTCATGGGACTCAAACGGCGACCCGCATTTTTGGAAAACTGCGTTTCAAGTTGTGCTGAATAGGTTCCCATTGAACCGTCAAGTAAGCTAGTTCCCGTAGGTCCAACTGAGTGCGGTAGAGAATTCGGGCAGTTTGGATCCATGTAGAAAAAGGTCCCTCAACCTCCAAGTATACAAGCATGCTGGGGCTTTAAGTCTCAAAGCCATTCAGCTGATAGTATTTGGGAGCTATAAGTTCCCGTTGGGGAGGTACCTGGAACCTTGGAGACTTGCCAGCAACAAAGACCTGCTCTAACCTAGCCGAAAGCGTCAGTTCCTCCGGTGTTACAAGATCAGTTCAGCTATGCGTTGGCATTTTTGGTCCTTAAACTCCCTAAACCCTAAACCCTAAACCCAAATAAGGGCTCCCCGGAATCAGGGATCTGCAGCCCTGAACCCTAAGCCTACATAAGCCCTAAACCCTAAGGTAAAGACAGTTTCATGGTACTGCCAGGTATAGTGCTGCGTCGGGAGTGGTGGAAGACGGGATCTAAGAGTAATTCTTATCGAATCTGCAAGAGCAATCCCCTATGATCCGTTTTCCTTGCCCTAGAGCTCCAAATAGCCCAATGTAGGTACTCTTTATAGACATTGGGGCCCAATGTGGGTATTATTTATAGTTATAGACATGGAGCCCCAGGGTTGATCCCTTCCTGAGCCCCGGAGAGATGAACTGCTGTTCAGAAACCTTGCGATAAGCAGCCTGTTCAATCTGTTGGACTCCTTATTTTCTGTCTACAGTACCCTAACCTAAACCCTAAACCTGAAACCCTAAACCCTAAATCCTAAATCATCCTACAGTATTACATTCCCTGAATAAATTAAGTAGGCCGCGCCACCACGCCCTGCCCTTGAGATATCCCTAGCTTCTGGGAGTTGGTGGTAAGCGGCTTTAACAGCGTATTCCTCAATAATAGTAGTAAGAATAGTAGTAACAATAGTAATAATAGTAATGATAATAATAGACATTCTAACTACCCATCGATTTGCTTGTCTTCCTCTCGTGTAGGGGGTTAAGGGTTTAGGGCTGAGGGTTTACCCCACCTATATTCCTAAACAACCATGATCCAAGATCGAGGTCACCTGTGGTCCCTGGCAGGGCGAGAGCATGCCAACCTTCAGGAGCTACACCATGAGATTTCTGGGTTGCTGTTAAGGAACTTAAATTAGGTTACTATATTGGGGGAAACCCTGTTATTTACTATATATACCCATTATGGTAACTTAATTTAAGTTCCTTAACAGCAACCCAGATTTTAGAGGGTTTGGGGTTAACAGGCTAATCACCTCCCCCAACGCGCACCCTCCTCCTTTAATGAAGCATTTTCCCTTAAGTATGCAGGTATATATCTACAATGGTTTTATCTTGAGGCATGCTGATTATGGAAGGGGTGTGGGTGTTTATTATCAGGGGAGGGACTACAAACTAGCAACCTTCGCCATACGCCCCAGCACACAAGCGCGCTAACAGGATCACAGCCCCAAGCCCAGTAGCAATAATAGTAGCAATAATAATAGTAGTAAAAATAATAATACTAATAGTAATAAGAATAACACCCTAAACCCTAAACCCTAAACCCTAATACTAATAACAATAATGTAGTAGTAATAGTAATTGGAATAGTAACATTCCCACCTCCTCTGAGAGCTTGCGCTGCGCTGGCGCGAGAACGGCGGGCACGAAACCATTCGTAAAAATGTTGTGTGGTTTTGTGAGCCTGCTTCAGCAAGACGAGGATGTGTGTGTGTGTGCCTACCATGTTTGTGGGTCTTTTTGTGCGATTGGTCGGAGGTTCAACCCCAGGCAGTCAGAGATACTCGCGCGCAAGAATTAAGTTACTTGTTGCGCATGCTGGAATCGATTATTGACGGAGGTTCGGAGACCCAGCATGGGAGTGCCACATGCGCAGAGGACACCAAGCTAAGTGTAAACTTGAGCCTGAGGCCTTAGAAGGGAAACGGGAGAGCCTTGGGCCTTACACTAGGACGGGTTTGCAGTTTCGGCTTCACACGCTGTATTGAAAAGTGTGCAATTTCCATGAAATCCACTCTACTTCCAAAGCTAGATAAAGCATGGCTTGCAGGGTATGCAAGATCGTCACGATTGAAAAAATGTGCTTTCGTGCCCGCGACACTGAACATGTTCGCTGTTTCCCAAAGGGATGCTGTGAGCTACTCAGCGAAGACCAAGTTCCTAAAAGGGAGTTTTCAAAGTGACGCCCTTAGAATCCTCAGTATCAACCCTTATAACCCCCTTACTATCCCCGTATTTACCTGGGGACATGGATCCCCCTGCTGTAATTGGAGTTTCTCAAAGCATGCTTCCCCTACCTGCATCAGGACCCTAGAAGCATGGGGACAATTCAGCTCTGAAAAAGGCATCTGCTACTGTCTACAAATCGTGATCTCTGACAAACGTCCACAAACATTTTCTTGTTTCCTGGCGTCCCCAAGTTCACCCCCATCTTGAGAGACCATGAAATAGGGGGGCCACACTTGCAATGAATACTAACCGTAGCTGAAGTGACTAGTAACCACAAGGGTAGGTGTATCAAAATAGGGGTCTTCCTTATATACCAAGCGTACAAGTATGTACATACCGTAGATCATGCGTCCCCTTTATCATTCAAGGGTTTTCCAGGTTCTGTGGGGGTAAAGGGAGACAAAGGAACATGTAGGAGCGAGTGTTTGGGGTTACTCAACATTCGGAGGTTCTGATCATAACGATTGTAGAGCTTTTTGCTGACGTAGGCGGGACGTTAACTTTAAGAAAGCCAGGCACAGATAGGCACTTGGACGCTGCAGATCAGGTTAGGTCCCACCGCCTGGGGCGTGGATGAGCGTTGCAACACGTTGCTGCTCCAGACTTATCCCACCAGGCGGCGTAGGTGCACGCTGCAAGGACATCTGGTCATCGCAGCCTTTTCCTTAGTGGCTGCGTGTTAGGCCTGGACCAGAGGATGCGGCTCCCTTCAAAGCTTGCAAGCTAGGAAGGCTGCAGCCGCATTCGATGGCATGAAGATCTGAAGGATCACATCTTGCCATTTGCGATACATACATTGAGCCGAACAGAAGCAAAAGTGAATATTCGACCGAATCCTGATTCCTCAGTCCCCTCATTGTCGATGATCTTTCCTTCAATGTGCTATTGCAGAAGCCATCAGTAGAACCGCTTCAGGATCAATAAAAAGCTAGTCCGGGTTATCTTCATGCGCAAAGCCTAAACGGGCTGATGGTCCATCTAGCTTATCTACTGACGGAGCTCATGGGAATGTATGGGCTTGCAGGTCATACTAATGTTTGTGCTAGTCCCCAGTGTCCATACAAGTCTACATTAGCATCTTCTATACGAAGCCTTAACCCGTAAAACGACGGGCCGCCGGATTGCAAACACGCACCGATTCATCGGTGCGCAATGCTAGAGTACAGAATCCACTGCGAGACGCAGTATTTTGCAAGCACGCACCTATGAGCCGTCCACAAAAAGACCGTCAACAAAACATTCAAAATACGTATGCTTTTGCAAAAACATATTGAGTTTTGCAGTGGTTTCTCATCGCGAGGATTTTCAGATTTGATGGCTTTTTCTTGATGAAGCCCTGCATCCTGGCGGTTGTATATTACAGGATTCTAAGTGAAAGACTTGCGGAGGCTGATTCTTTAAAGGCATCTATGTTGTGGAGGCACTGCACTTGTCCGGGGCGTTATGGTTGGGACTTGCAACTCGGCAAACCCGTGAATGTTATGTTAGCAAAGTGATCAAACCCGACGAAACATCCTTAAACCCGCAAGCGCCAAGCGTCTGCATGCTTGTCATGGCAAGTGCACCTTACACGAATGCTCTGGGAACAAGAACCGTTATTATGGTTTGGGCATGGATGCTCTGGTGACTGTATGCTCTGGGACACGAACGTTATTGAGGTATGGGCATGGATGCTCTGGTGACTGTATGCTCTGGGAACACGAACATTGTTATGGTTTGGGCACGGATCCTCTGGTGACCGTATGCTCTTGGAACACGAACGTTATTATGGTTTGGGCATGGAATCTCTGGTGACCGTATGCTGTGGGAACGCGAAGGTTGTTATGGTTTGGGCATGGATGCTCTGGTGACCGTATGCTCTGGGAACACGAACGTTATTAAGGTATGGGCGTGGATGCTCTGGTGACTGTATGCTCTGGGAACACGAACGTTATTATGGTTTGGGCATGGATCCTCTGGTGACCGTATGCTGTGGGAACGCGAAGGTTGTTATGGTTTGGGAAGGTTGTTATGGTTTGGGCATGGATGCTCTGGTGACTGTATGCTCTGGGAACACGAACGTTATTATGGTTTGGGCATGGGTGCTCTGGTGACTGTATGCTGTGGGAACGCGAAAGTTGTTATGGTTTGGGCATCCTCTGGTGACCGTATGCTCTGGGAGCACGAACGTTATTCAGGTATGGGCATGGGTGCTCCGGTGACTGTATGCTCTGGGAACACGAACATTATTATGGTTTGGGCATGGATCCTCTGGTGACCGTATGCTCTGGGAACGCAAACGCTATTAAGGTATGGGCATGGATGCTCTGGTGACTGTATGCTCTGGGAACGCAAACGCTATTAAGGTTTGGGCATGGATTCTCTGGTTATCGTATGCTCTCGAAGCACGAACGTTATCAAGGTTTGGGCATGGATGCTCTGGTGATTGTATGCTCTCGGAACACGAACGTTATTATGGTTTGGGCATGGATCCTTTGGTGACTGGATGCTCTGGGAACGTGAACGTTATTATGGTTTGGGCATGGATACTTTGGTGACCGTATGCTGTGGGAACGCGAACGTTATGATGGTTTGGGCATGGATGCTTTGGTGACCGTATGCTCTGGGAACACGAACGTTAATTATTAAGGTTTAGGCATGGGATGCTCTGGTGACTGTATGCTCTGCGAACGCAAACGCTATTAAGGTTTGGGCATGGATGCTCTGGTGACCGTATGCTCTGGGAGCACGAACGTTATTTAGGTATGGGCATGGATGCTCTGGTGACTGTATGCTCTTGGAACACGAACGTTATTATGGTTTGGGCATGGAATCTCTGGTGACCGTATGCTGTGGGAACGCGAAGGTTGTTATGGTTTGGGCATGGATGCTCTGGTGACCGTATGCTCTGGGAACACGAACGTTATAAAGTTTTGGGCATGGATGCTCTGGTGACCGTATGCTCTGGGAACACGAACGTGATTAAGGTATGGGCATGGGTGCTCTGGTGACTGTATGCTCTGGGAACGCAAACGCTATTAAGGTTTGGGCATGGATGCTCTGGTGACCGTATGCTCTGGGAACGCGAAGGTTGTTATGGTTTGGGCATGGATGCTCTGGTGACTGTATGCTCTGGGAACACGAACGTTATTATGGTTTGGGCATGGGTGCTCTGGTGACTGTATGCTGTGGGAACGCGAAAGTTGTTATGGTTTGGGCATCCTCTGGTGACCGTATGCTCTGGGAACGCAAACGCTATTAAGGTATGGGCATGGGCGCTCTGGTGACTGTATGCTCTGGGAACGCAAGCGCTATTAAGGTTTGGGCATGGATGCTCTGGTGACCGTATGCTCTGGGAACATGAACGCTACTGTGGTTTGTTTCGTGCCACGCAGGCCACATCCGAAGAGGTCGGCCAAGTATGCATTTTTGGCGCGTTTACGCCTAAACCAACGGACAAGAAGCCCTAGGACCTAGGAATGGTCGAAAAGGCTTAGGGTTTAGGGTTCAGGGTTTAGGGACCCTAAACCCTAACCCCTAAACCCCCATACTTTGGGGGTGTAGGCATCCTGAAGACTAAGCTCTGAGCGTCGATTTCGCGGCTGACATGGCAGGAGTCTTTGACACACAGGGGCATGACAGCACTCGATCCAGGGCCCACTAAACCCTAGACCTCAGCCTCCTTAAACCCTAGACCTCCAGCCCTAAACCCTAAACTCGAAAGTTTAAACTTCGCAACCTTGACTCCAGCTAACCCTGCAGTCAAAAAACGAGCACCTGAACACGAATACCTTAAAGCCCGAATCACCGAAAGCACATTAGCCAAACCCTAAACCATTCCAGATCCTTAACCTTCAATATAGTTATGTGTACAAGTTTGTTTGTCTTTGTTTTTTCAAATCTGCTTTCATCCTTATAGATCCAAAGACGCCATGTGTCGCTGTCTCTGGCCGGCTGCTGCGATATCATGTCGGAGCGCACCATGGCTGAGACAGATTAATTAACGAGCGATTTTAATCACCCACATCTGCGTTTTAGGTGCTACAAACCTCACAGAATCATTTTCATGTATAGGTAGACTTGCCACCCAGTACATGGGTTATATTTGCAACAGCATAGACCCTCCATCTACCCTTATAAGAAGTTTGCCCAGCCAGGCATTGGACATCAAGGAAATATTTATTTTGCATTCTGGTTGCGTTTTGGTTGCATTTTTTTTGCATTTGGATTTTGCATTTATTTTGCCTTCTGATTTCGATTGCGTTATTTTTGCATTCTGGTTTTGCATTGCTTTTGCTTTCTGATGTCGCTTGCGTTTTTTTTGCATTCTGGTTTTGCAT
>CAJNIZ010004625.1:46065-121557 GCA_905231905.1 Symbiodinium pilosum | reverse complement strand
GGACAACCATGAATCCTGGATTCCAAGATCCCTTGACTCAACGAAGTGGCTACATATATGTACATAACTTAAGCTGAAATACGATGTTTCATGCAAAAACCCTTTTTCGGTGGATCATGGGGGGGGGTGTGAGCTATATATATATATATATATACCCAAGTAATGGAGAATCAAATGGAACAGAAAATGGAAACTGGGGATATGTAGGGTCCAAAGGGATATAGCTATATATGTATATATATATATATCTCTCTCTCTCTCTCTCTCTCCCTCTGTAAGCTACTGGCAATATTAGGAAAACCAAGGGATCAGTAGAAGTGGACATAGGGGTCCTTCTTACAGTTTAGTAGAGTCCCTAATATAGTCCCTAATGAGGAGCCCATGTCCATTGAATTATGTAGGCAATATTGACATATATTGACCGTAACCGTAACTCATATATGTACAACAGTGTGCGTGAATGCATATGCACGCACATGTCTATCGACAATGTAACATGAACACAGGCTTTTGGGTTTAGGGCTTAGGGCTCATCCAAGGGCTCTAAGTAGCGATATAGGGGAGACTAACAAAACCACATGACTACTTCCCTGTACAGCAAGCCTGTCTTATACTACATAAAGATACTTAGGACCCTTCAGGTTAGGGAATGAGGGGGTAGAAAAGAATTCGGAAACTACTGCAGAATGCTTAGTGTTCCGGGATTAGGGTTTAGTGCTTACGTAGTAGGGAAAGACGGAATGGATGCCTGCAGTGGTCCTTATAATACATACGCACATACATACATGCATACATACACGTCTTTCTATAATTCTCCCGATAATCTATTACCCCACTCCGGACTGGGCACCAGGGAGGAATATGTTAACTGGAGTTTCTGGCTTACTGGGAGATGTATGGGAACTCTTGTGGGTGCAAATAGAGACCGTATCCTGGCATTCTGTGGCTGTGTAAAGGAATCATTGCGGTCAAGGCCCAGACGGCGCAGTATCTACTCTAACAACTAATCTTGAGCACACCTACGGGTCCCGGTAATTACCTAACTACGAATCATATACTCACACAGGTATCAATTTTTCCAAAGCCGCAAGTGCCTGATTATTGAGTCCTTGGACCCTTTCAGATGTTTCACATCTAAGGATCGACCGTGCAGAGGATCTGCCATGCATAAGCACGCGTTCGGTGCATGTGCTCCTGATCTTTCTGCATGCGAGTCCAAGCAGCAACATGCATGTGCCGACAGACTTGCTCTTGTTGCATGACGTGGCCTTTTGAAACTAGCGTGCCAAGGATGAGGTTACATATTTGGGCTAGGCAGGCATCCGCAATAGTAGCTACAATGGGCTAGGACACAATCTTGTTGTAACATGAAGGTCTCATCCGAATGGCTTCCTACATCCAATTTGGAAGCCAGTGGTTCAGGCGGAGGCTTCCTTCGAGCCGTTAAAACCGTTTAATGGTCTCTGAACATAAGAGAACCTTCAGGGTATAGGGATTGCTACGGGAGTTTATCCTCGTCAGGTCTATGCAGGGTTGCGGTTTGGGGTTGAGGGTTTTTGAGAACCTCCCACCTGTTAGCCTAGGCTCATAAGCTAAACAGCCATGTGCCCTGTGAGGCGGATGATGATAATCATGATGCGGCTTTTTTGAGAAATGCTCCCCCGGGCTACGGCGCTACGAGCAGAGCCAAGATTGCTAAGTGACCGCCTCAAATCTCGACTCCCCTGCCCTTCCTGCATGCACCTCTTGCAACATGCGCTGGGCTGTGCAGCGTGCAACGATCTCTCATGCCCATGTTCGGTCCAGCCCGGCCAAGGGGCACCATCAAGTAATTTGGAACAGGTAAACGAGGACGGTTTTCTTGTCAGTCATGATGCCAGGTAATTTCCACTGCCTCCGTCAAACATAACAGGAGCTTCCCGAAGCCCTGCCCCGGGAGCCCGCGCTGGATGCGCTGATCCAACGTGCCTCCGTCCGGAACTGGTAGTATCCTCCTTAGGTCCCTTAAAAGGATGATAGGGATGTAGTAGATATACGCCGGTGGAGTGCATTAGGGTAAGAGACTTTTCGAGGTTCTCCGTTTGTTCCTACCAGTGGCTTGTGGGGAATGAACTGCTATGGGGATTCTATAGGCACTGCTGCAGTGGTCCATTCCATCTCTTCCTCCATTCCGGACTGACCACCAGCATTTTGAAGGTTCTTTAGCTTTTCGATTTTCATTTTTGCACGTGGAGAATCTGAGCCGAGTCCTGTTGTGTTTTTTGTGTTTCATTATGTTTTTGTCTTCTTGCTTCTGGGCGCATTGTGGTCTCCTGCCTACGAAAGATTGCACGGGGGGTTCGTTTGGTCCCTCCTCGTCATGGTATGCTGTACGCTGAAAATTTCATCGAAGCGATCCAAAGACATTTTTCAAGATGTTTGCTTGCAAAGTCTTTTTGTACCCAGGGACACGTTCAGGCGTAAAGTATGCGCAAGTTAAACAACTCGACCTTTCCCCAAACCCTACACCTTAGTGTGGGTAAACTCCCAGGCTTCCTTAATCCTCAAAACCAAGACACACGCCTAAAGCTCCTTTATTGGGGGTAATTATAATCCCCCGAATCCCAGACCTGTCTCCAAGGGCTCCTCGACAGCGAGCGCCCAGACCAGGCAAAGCCACCAGCAGCCTCATGCGATTTGGCAGCAAAAAAGTCCTTCCCTTCCGATAGTAAGCTGTAGCTCCCCCAGTTTGTTGGAACTTTTGTTTTGGATCTAGACAGTAGGCATTAACATGTTTGACGTTTAGGCATTGCACAACTGTTTTCCGAATGTCCGCATGTTTCCAAAGAGGTTCATTTTGCTGCCGTGCCAACTTCTGTGAAGAACACGTTCATTGAAAATCACTGGTGCTTTCCGCTAATCATAGCTTGGGAATCGGCTGAAAACATGATTTCTACTTGTGTCTAGGGATTTGGCATAAAAGTCCCTCTTGCGACCAAGATACTCGGTCCACGCAAGGGATTGGGTAAGACTTTTGCGGGGAACTGCAAACAAAGCATCCCTCTCGCTTCCTATAGGGAGGGCATCTGGGACTGAGTAGGGTACGTGCTTTAGGCCAATAAGGGCTTAGTAAGGCAACTTGGGCCTGAATGAACTTTCAAATGCAGGCATTTCTCTTCGTGTCTTGTATGAACCACCATGAACTCAATTGTTTCAATCATGTATGCTACTTGCTTCCTTCCTTTCGTGAATTCATAGGGATACAGGGTTTAGGGTCTAGGGTTTACTGGCACTTCTTAATGAGTTCATAGGGGTTCTTGGATACTCGCATTTCTTCGAGAACTCAACTGGCATTTCGGCTTGATTTGATAGGGCTCGTAGACACTAACATGTTTGTAAAAGGGTCCACCCAGACTTCTGGGCGAGCCAATGTTGCAGTAAGAGTTCTGGGAGAAAATCTTTTGGAATTGGGTATAAATGTGGGCTCTGCTCTCTAGATCCTGCTGGGGTCCAGATGCAAGCAAGAAGGTAATGTCGAAGCTTGAAGAATTACCAATGACATTCCCTTACAGTCCTCATTTACCTACAGTGCAGTATACACCACAACATCCTGTCGGCATGACATTGGCCGCTGCTGTAGAAGGACTTGACAACACCTCAGGATCAAGCATCGAGAGGTAGTTCAGTTATTCTTACCACCCCTAGCTCTCTATAAACATTACAAGGGCACGTATATGTGCATAAAGCCCCCCCTTGCCCCCCCCATGTACGGTGGATAGGAGCAACCTATAACACCCCCGGCCCCACCTCTCATTACAATCTCCCCCCCCCCGCCTGTGGTCCTGTGGCCTGTGGTCTGGGTCTTGTGGGTTGGATGAAAGTTGAAGGTTTACAGAGGGCTTCCAATGTTTGTAGACGATTCAACCTATTATCCCCACCCCCCCGGGGTGTATGGTGCTGTGGCCTGTGGTTTGGGTCTTGCTGTTTACACTAGGTTTATGGACGGCCTTTCGAGGATCCTTGAAGGCCTTCCTTATCGAGGATCCCCTCATTCCGGCCACCTTCACGGCCACAGCATGCCACATCATGCCACATCATACCCTTACAGATAGGTCTCCTGAAAGCACACACGTGGAAGTTCCAAAATTTCGATCAAGGAATTATCCCGAAAGCAAACTCGGGATTATGGTATGCTTTGAAGTATGTTCCTTCCCTTAGGCTTTTAGCAACTTCGGGGCCATGCTTTCGAGCACAGGGTCTAGCTAAAAAATTGGGTTCAGAGTTCCACTCCTCTTCCGCATGTCTCTGGGATGTGTACCACTGAACACTAAAGCCTACACCCGTCAAACCTGATACCCCTAACCTGAAAGTTCTTAGACCATATGCGTTTGTTGAGGCGACGTGTGGCATCAGCTTTGTGTAGAACTGATCAACGCGGAGGCACCATGGTAGCCACGCGTTCAGGCGGCCCGTGCCACGCTGCTGCTGGATGCTGATATTTTAGAGCTGGTATAGAGCCCAATGTTGCGGACACCTGCGATAAAACCTGTAACACTTTCCGCAACTTGGAAAAGAATGATGTGCGCAAACTAAGCTGGGCTTCAAGCAGGACTCCTGTGCACACGGCTGTGGAGATTCTATAGTGATAATGCTCATAAGCTTTCCGCCTGTGTTAGGAGCGCGCGAACAATGGCCGCAATCTGTGGCGCATGCCGCATGCCCAAGAAGCTCCGGCCTGCGTGAGGTCCCGTAGTCCCAAAACCAGACAACTGCGCCTGCACAAATGCTTCACGTAAGGCCAAACGAAACGCTTATTTCTAGAGCTCTACAGCAAAGGTTCTCAAAGTATTTGGCCGGCACAATCCGCGCTAGGCAAGAACCTGGTTTCTGCTTTCCTCCATGCTTGTACAGTAAACGCCAAGAAGAAGTTGGAACAAAGAGCTGGGGTGATCTGTCCTTCTTTCTTCCTTTCTAGGGTCTCGGGGTATGGGGTTTCTGTTACGTATCTTCCAACTTTCCGGCTTTTGCTGTAGTTGTTGTCATTGTACAGTGTACAGCTATGTACAGATTTCGCTTGTGCCAAATCTAAAAAGTTGGGCTACAGACCACGGCGAGCGAGGACTCTGATCCCTGAGCTCAACCCATCCAAGTCCTGGCTATTCTAGGTCAAATTTGCTGCATGTCTTGGGCGCTCTACTGGGACCTGGGAGGTGCTTCCGGGCATCCATCTTTCCCCAAACAGGAGGGATGGCATCTAGGCTTCTAATGGATCTGTGTGGTTACCCTGAAGGATTCTTTGATGGCAAAATCGAAAAGCTGTCTGTAGCATTGAATATGAACTGCATCCTCATGAGTTTTGATGCCAGCCTGCAATCCCCTCATGAGCCAAGAATTTTGTCTGCTTGCGCGGGTCCTTATGTGCTCAAAACAGCTGTATCCTTATCCTTGTTGCACGGTCCTGTAAACCACTCAGTCGTTAAACTTAGACGCTAACCATTTACATCCTAAGTCCTAAACGGTGCCCATCTTCCAGGAGACTGAGCGGCAGCGGTCCAGATGAAGGTCCACCGCGGAAGCAGGGTGCACGTGTTGATGGAGCATTTTTTGCACCACTTAGCGCCTGAACTTATTGTACGTCCTAGGATGTGGCCAACATGAGGTGGTGCAGGAAGTCCTTACCAGCAGAATCCCTCGAACGATTCTGGGGTTACTATCCGGGTCCGTACGTAAGATTTGAGTTTCAGGGTTTCTGTGTTGAAGCTTTAGGACTACTCGTTCAAGTTCCCAAACAGAGGGCTTTAGCAACCCAAACACCATGGAGAGTAAAGTCTTTGTTGTTTTCTTGGACCTAAAGAGCTGGCTATGTCCTGGAAGTGGGCATGTGCCAAAGGTTGAGCATCTACATACTACACACGACATACTACCTACTGCATACTTGAGTCCTTTGGTGTAGGGCCCTAGCCAAGTGGGACCCATATTGATCCGTTGCTTCCAGACCAAACATCCAGGTGCTTTGCAAGGAGGCAAGGTGGCTTGTGCTTCGCAGGTTGCTGTTGACGAGATCTGAAAGTCAGTAAGTAAACTTTGTGAAAGAGGGGTGTATGCGCTATTGAAAGGCTGTACAGCCGAGGTCTCATGCGTTCCCGAGCGGCTTGCAGCTGAAGCTGCTTTTAGGGTATCATCTGTGCACATTCAGTGCCCGAGCCGTTCATGAGGCATCAAAAATATGGGCAAGGTAGACGCCCCTGAATAAGGCCTTGTTCCCGAAAAGGATCATGGAGACTTACCAGCGCTTCACAAAAAGGTTCTTGACAGCTCTAGCACTAGCCCAAACCGAGAGACGTTCGAGTTGGGCTTGGGCTCTTTAAACCCCCTTCATATTCGCAACTCATAGTCCCTGACCCTCCGTCACCCCAGCCCAGGGTCTCCTGAAAGTGCCAAGGCTGGATCAGCCTTAAGTTGAAGGATAAGGCGTGCTTGCTGCTTTCTAGCTGGGCTTCGGGTTTCTTTCGCCGAAATTCCAGAACTAGTTAGTCAAGCAAAGAACATGCCCATCAAAGGCTTCCCGCAGGATTCACCAAGTATTCCTGCTTCGGAAGTGTTTTGGGAATGAGTGCTTGGCGGAGTTTCATATTATCTAGCTACTAGAATACCTTGGTGTTTTGCGATTAGCCTAGGCTCAGCTTCTGTTGACTTGCTAGTCGTCAGCAATTAGCACTGCGCTGCAAAACCACCTTCAACAAGCACGCACAGCCTGCCTCAAAGGCGCTGAGGTCCGGAACTGTTTCAGGAAGGTTTGTTGTTTGGATGATTTTCTGTGGGGGGCAGTAGAAATTTGCTGGCGGCAGAGTTGCGGTTTGAGCTGCCACTGCAGGCCTTTGACTGCAACCGCAGGTGCGGTCAGCATGACTAGTATGCTTCTCCAGGGCGGCTAGAGGTGCTATCTGGGTGCATCTAGTGGCCTTCATTACGGTCATCCTTTTCATGTGTATTGCGCTGTCATGGTCAGGCTCAGAAAGAGTTGGGCGCGTATGAGTTGCGAAGCTGCGTGCCAGCGTGGGTTCACTTGCAGGACGTCCTGCAACGTGGGCGATTTACAGCAAGAGTTAAGCAGCCCCTCTTCAGGTAGTCAGTACGTTACCTGTCTTGTTTGTTGGTAAGATTACTGTGCAGGTCTCAGTTCCTACAGAGCGGCGGCAAAGTGAACCAATAACATTCCATATTCCCAGCCCATTATTTGACCCCACAAAGCTGGCCCTTAAATGGACACAATCCTCATAAGATCCTCTTTGAGGTTCCGAGTAAGTTCAGGGGTTTAGCACACAAATTCATTCCGATTGCATGCCTCACCTGGCATGGCGGCTGCAGAACCGCCAGTGAAGGAAGCGCAGGTGCCGGCATGATAATCAAGATGTGGACATGACAATGGGGGTATAATAATAGTATAGGCTCGGTTGCTGCTAACGAGCTTGAAGTAAGGTACAGCTACAAGCAAACCATGTACTACATATCCACATTATGCTACTCGACTTAAATATCTTAGCAGACATTCAGTAAGATGTTATGTGTCCCTTGGGAAGTACCGTTCAGGGCTGGGAGCTCTTTAAAACAGACTGATGGTCAGAATCAGCAGCAGCGACACAATATAGTCAGCAGGCTTACAACTGAAGAAATGTTGGAAAGCTTGCTACAAACCTGGCTCAGCTATCCCTAATAGAGTATTCGTAGGCATAATCATACTGTTCACTCGTGTAACTATAATCGTTTCAACAAGGTTAAGTTTTTTGTCAGGCAAGTTTTAGGACTAGTAGACTATGTGATTTCTCAATTTAACCGGGAAGGGATTGCTTCCCAAAAACTTTTATCCCTATTACGATTATGCACCCAAGTGAGGCGGGAAGGCTTTGCGGCTGACTCAAGAAGATCCTTCATATTTGGACTTTAACATGTCGAGGAGGCAAGGCGGGGCTGTACATCCCCCAAAGTGTGGCTCCCTTTTCGAGTGATTTACAGGGGCCCTACAATGAGGATGACAATGTTTAAGGATATGTAACTGGCTATCTTACCCCTTTTTTGCAAAATTCAAAATGATGTCAATGAAGCTCGATCATTTTTGGCCAGAGTATGACGGATCAAGAGAAGCCCGGCTGTTCGCGTGCAAGATGAAGCCATAAATCATCAAGAAGTCTCACTGGGGTGGGGATGGCCAGCTGAAGATCAACGCAAAAAGCAGCCTAGCGTAGGGTTCTGAATAGGCACAGCGAACCTTCTGCCTTTTCGCTCCAGATCCCGCATGTGTCCTGCAGGCGGTGCGGATCCCGTACCTGGACTTTGCGGAAGATTTCATCAAAGTGATACAGAGTGGAGAGAAGAAGGCATCTGAGCAACTCGAAGCCTGCAGTCGATAGCCTAGCCCTGATCCCCCCAAGTTCTAGTGGGTTGAGGGTGCAGGGCCCTGACCCCCCAAGTTGCAATGCAAACCTGCTTCCGCAACTATGTCATTGGAGTAGCGGACAAGGCTCGCAATGTTGCATTGAGCTGGGGGCAGCCAATCTGAATGATGAGCCTGTAGAAAGTAGGCCAGTCCCAGATCCAGTATCGCTGTCTGCTGTAGTTGGGCAGCTTTCCAAACTTATGCAGACCTGAGGGATGCTCAAGGCGCAGGGCTGGTGTCTCTGACTAACTGATTGTCCCAGGAATTTACATACTTGCGCGAGCAAGTTTAGCAAAGACACTGCATGAAGGGTGCCACCCACAAGTTGGGCGTCGATTCGTAGCAGGCGCAGGAGCATCTGCATTATTTAGGCTGCAGAAAGCAGTTTCACGCCAGCGCAACCCTTAACCCCTGTACCTCTTTGCAGGGACCCTCTTACATTCGCTCCTAGACACTTCAAATCATTAAACAAAAAGCCTTCTGAATGGTTCTTGTGCTTGGGCTTCGTGGGAACATTACGTTGGGTTTATAGGGTTGAAGGGGCTTGTACGTGCTGACCGTTTTTGGTTTAGGAGTGAGGGCTTCGGGATCACGATCTTTGAGGGCTTGGACCTGAGCCCCAAACCCTGGGATGCTTGAACGCCAAGTTCACATTGAATTCCATTGGCTGCAACAACATGAAAGTGATCTCGATGTTCTAGAGCATCTATCTGTCACAGGTGAGCTTTGAAGCACTCTAGTAATGCTTCTGGAAAAGATACAGTCACCTCCTTGGCCACTTGCAGACGCCGCAAAGCTTCAGACTCCCGAAAAGGCAACGACCCGATGTCCCGGTCCAAAGGACACAGACGTGACAAGCGTGACTTGGCAGCCAGAACCAAGACAGTTCTGCTAGAGTGACAGAATCACTGAAATTCCTCAAGATAGGTGTAGTATGGCAGCATGCGTTGAGCTGCATTGATTCATCTTCTGCATGCCGCTTCTGGGTGTGCTTGGGCGCTGCTCTTACTTGTGACGCTCCCCGCGCGGGGGTAAGCCAGGTGTGTGAATTGCATGCTTTTGCAAAAGGGGGTACCTTAGCCACCCCCTCTAATAATTGTCTGGACGAAAGCAGCATACATGTTTACAAACTCCCGAATGTGCGGACGCACCGAAGGACTTGGAGGCCATAATGGTCCAGGGCTGGGCGCTTGCAGTGTGCAAGGCCGGAGGTCAGGACGTTGCGTCACTGCCCGGTGAATAGTCTACATGAGCTAGGGCTTTGGATTGTGGTTTAGTGTCGAAGGATGGGGGTTTAGGGTTGATTCATTGGGAACCATGAAATTGGTCCCAAGAGCGGACCCTACACAATCTCGATGTATCATTCCTTTTTTGCCCGCAGATGTTGGGGAGATCATGTTGTCACACTTCATTCCGGAACCGCTGGCAGCAAGAGAGCAGGTACATTGCATGCTATCTTCCTCGCAGACCCCACACTGTATTGGGTTGTATGGCTGTCCAGGGTAGACCGGGCAGGCGCAAGAAGAAGATAAACTAATAATGTTTAGTTGTGTTGCCACATGTAGGCACAACAACTGAATTTGGAAAAGACTGGCACTTATGGAGACTAGGTGGAGCTGTAAAGCAGCAGCATAAGCACGTTCCCAGCGTAGCTCACGATACTTGTGAACCTGAGCTGCGGAAATCCCCAAAAACTCATACACCCGAACGGTGCGAGAAAAAAGTAAGCCCGCCACACCCTAGACTCAAACCCCAGCCCGTTGGAAACCGCCGCCAGAAACACGGCAGATAAAGATAAACACGTAGCTTTAAGCCCGTCTCGCTAGACTTCACGTTTTGGAAGGCCAAGGCCTTTGCCTTGTTGGCCTTTGACCGAGTGGAGACCCGACCCTCTGGCAGAGAATGGAGTTGTCAGAGCCGGCGGTTTGGAGTTTAGGGTTTAAAGCAGTAGATGTGTTGTTTGGACTAGCTCGCTGACAAGACATCATCGGCCCCGCATCTTTGCCCATTCATTTGCTGTCAGATGATGTCATGCTTTGCAGGTTCCGGTCATGACATGCAGGTGCCATCAGTGAGACCAGATGCACGGTTGACCCCTGCCTTTACCTCGGCCCTGCTTAGTGCCAGCCTTCAGAAATGACTTCCAAAACGGACGCCTGGTGCGTTCGCTCTTGGAAAGATACCAAGCGCGGAACGACCTTGCTACCGCAACAATAGCTGTCAGACAATTTCAGTGCATGCGTTTTGGCTCGAAGGAAATCTGAAGTCTATGTTCCATACGGTTGTAAATTGGAACAAACGCGTCGAGGGTTGGGTGTTCATGGTGCGAATAAAGAATTACGCTAGCCTAACTAGCTATAGGCTATATATTAACCTTGATCCTCCAACAACATCAACCAGGAATCAACCACAGTGGGAGAAGTACATTGCCTCAAACTGTGCTTGGCCCCTGATGCACGCAAACCTTGACTCTTTGCTTTCTGAAGCGGCTACAAATGGCTCAAAGGCACTACACCTACTCCTAAAGGGGCACTGTGGCTTTGCTATAGGGCTATTGAAGTAACGAGATATCTCCTGACACGAGTCCCTCGAAGTATTCCCACAAGGAAAGTTTGCCGACATTGACGATGAGCTAGCTCAAATTGAAGGCACGTGCCAGCTCAATCTAGCGCGTGTGGTTCAGTTGTAGGATGACCGGCGATGTGCATGCGGCTGTACTGTAGAAGCCTCAACAAATGCCAACACTATTCCCGAATACCCCATATGTAGCTCTAGTACCGCAATCCTATGGGAGTTGTCTGGGCTGCACATCATGCAGTAGTTTTGCGTACATGCTGCTCGCTTGCGCTTGAATCTGGGGGCCACGCCTTCATGCCTGATGGGTAAACGCAGCTGAATTGTCTAGGTTAAGCCACACGTGCAATACGTTCAGTTCCAAGTGTGGCCGCAGTGGTTGCATTCCATTTCATATGCTGCAGCAAGTCCTATAGCTCGGCCCAGCGCTTTAGAAATCCCAATGTCAGTGCCGGACCGCTGTTATATCGCAAACTGATACCCAACACGACATTGAACGACTTTAGCAAAAGCTTAAACAACGCGCTCAATAAGGTTCCAAGGAATCTCAAAGGTTCGCAACCCACATCCCAAGCTGGACCTGACACTGCCCGAAGCGTTCATTCCTATGTTGAGGGCTTCGGGTTAAGGGTTACGTTTGGGGTGGTCCTTTGAAAGGGGGTATAAGGACGTACAGACATCTGCATTCCTCGGGGGTTTTTAGCGCATCCCTGAGGCTCATCCTCGATGCCCCAACGCCTGGAATTCCATCCCTATCCCATGCCAAGAAGGAAGCGTCTCCATAGCCAGTTTTTCCAAACCGTGAATCAAGCACCAAACCTTCTCCAATCCGCTGTCATTCTCAGGTGTTCTCAGGAAATTCGGTGGTCCTTTTCAGACATGTACAAGAAATTTCCCTCCAAGGTTGGCAAGATCGAGCACTAAACCGTAAAGCCGAAGTTTCTGAAGCGGAGCTAGGGTCGTCCAACACTAATTACCCCGCTGCTCTGCATGCAAACGCGTAACTCCGAAGCAGTCCAAACGGTTCTGCAGCGTAGGTTTCTGCGCGGTGCCTCAGAGGAGGAATATGTAGAACAACCTTAGGCGCTCCAAACCCTGAAGCCGAAATTACGTCTAAACCTCAACCCCCTAAACCATCTAGCCAAGGGAACCCCTTAAGTTTGTAAACCCCAACGTTCACCCCTAGGCCCTAAGCCTTCCAGAAATCTTATGCCAAGGCATGGCAGAGGGGTCCGAGTTGCAGAGCCTTGCTGGTGATGGTGGGGAAGTGAAGCAGGTTCAGAGTTTGGGTTTTAGGTCTGGTAGGTGGTGGGAAGCGGGGAAGCAAGCATCAGAAGAAATAGCAATCGGCTAACAATAATACTGAGAGCGGTTAATCTGATTGTATCAAAAGTGATATCGCGCTCGACTTGAAAGACCTTGGCTTATAAGGCAAGCAAGGAGCCGTGAGAGATGGGCAACCCTCCCTGTAAATAAATGGGGTCTACCGTTAGAATAGGGGGCCTCAATGTAAACCTCATTATACGATGACCCTCGTTCTATAGGGGCTCCTAAAAAAAGGACGGCACCCCCCCCCCCCCATTTTTGGAAACACTCAAGCTCGCACATTCCTAATGTTCGGTTTGAACCCGCCGGCTTCAGGGATCTCCAATCCTAAAGACAGCTCCGGAGAATGTTGAGGCGTAAGGGAGGGGTAGCGCCGAAGGTGGTCGTACGTCCTTGTTGAGGCTTCTTTTTTCCGTAGGGGAAGCATTAACAGCTTCCTTCCAAACTTAAACCGTCTACACGTGTTCTGCAACTTTGTTTATGACACGAACCCTCACAATTCCCACATCCACAACACCAGTAAGGTTGCGCCCGTTCTGAGAAACTCCCATAGATTCGTTTTTCCTAATGCTGGAAATCCCGCCCCGCAATGCAAAATATTCACCTGCTGTATATAAGGGAATGATACAGGGAATGTTGACAAATGGTGGCCCCCCTCTAAACACAAAATCCTAGTCATCACAATAGGAAGCCTCAAAAGGATCTCTAGTTTCTGGAAGCCCTCCATATTGGGAACATTTGGTGCTTGGTCTCTGAGCGGGCTTTGGGATTAGCAGTAGGAAGCTTGGCGTACTTCCTGTACCCCGAAAGTAGAGCAAACAACCGTATAGCGTCCTGATATCTGGGCTTGGGGTGAGCAAACTCAGCAACTACAACCCCGGGAAACTTCAAACAGAAGTTCCCTCATATCAAGCCATGAATCCAGCGGGGCTACGTCAGCTTCCTTTGATTTGAGCGGAATAAGGAGTGCGCTGCTCCGCTTCTACCCAGCCATCACAGCCGAAGATGAGGCTTCTGTTGCGTTTAGGGTTTGGGGTTTAGAGTCTAGGGTTTAGGGCTTAAAGCTGCAGGCTTACGGGCGGCAGTCTCTACAACTCTGGGCTTGGATTAGTGAGTCCCTTTCGGGTCCCTTTAAAGGGACTATAAGTTCTTACTTGGGGAAACGTCACAGTCCGTGCTTCAGTCGGGTTGATACAGTGAAATGTAGCACATCTAAGGTCGGTTTGGGGAAATAACATATAGGCTTATAAATGTGTATACATGCACATATAGATAGCGATGCGCATTTCTCAGAGTTCTGAGCCATAAGCACAGTGGCCTGAGGTTCGACTGGTGGTGTTTTCAACTCAAGGCTTGGGAGGAGGCTCCAAGCTCCTTCTGCTTCCATCATTCTGGTCAGTAATTAGGGAACATAGGAATCCGTTCTGCCATCTTTTATTGAATCAAGCTGAAGCTGAATGCTAACGTGCTGCCGGAAGCATGAGCCATGAGCCTGCTAAGACGAAACAAGGAAACAGATTAGGCTAATCCCGACACTCGCACGAGCCCCGGCTCCTTCAAGAACATGGTGGTCAGGTCGTCATTTTGCATTTCCATCTCTTGCTCCTTGCCTGCACCTGGTGTCGCTCGATTTTCCTGTACTTCTTTGTTCGATATGAGGGAGCGCCTTCCGGTATTTGGACAATTGCTCAGGGTAGTGATGTCAACAGGTTCCAGATTCCAAAGCCTCAGGATCTTGAACTACTGGGGCCTGGCCCTTGCATTTGCGTAAAGGCCCAGCATTCAACACCAATAGCATTCTGTTCTCATGATCAACCTTCCCCAGATTTTCTTTACTTCAATAAGCCCCGTACAGAGTCATTTTGGCAAAATTATGGACCGTTTTGGAAGAGCCAAAGCCTGGACGCGGTTATTTACGACATCCGAACGCCCTAAGGGTCCAGTATGCAATATGCATATACTTCGAGGGCCTCATGACGGCAATCGCTATTTTCCTAGGGTATTGGGAGTATATGATAACTACATACTCTGAAATCTCTGGGAAACTACGACATTGTTGTTGAAGGAGTGAGTCTGTTGGTACTGGGGTTCTGTTGTTGATGCTAGAGATCCTTCATCACCAAAGTGGTCAGAACACTTTCAATCCCAAGGGATAAGGTACTTGGCATCGTGCAAGATGTTAGCTGACCTGGGGTTTTACAGACATATGCAGGGATAAAGGCATGTAGGTTTCAAAGATGAGGGTCTAGGGCTGTCGTTATGCAAAGAACATGGCTACTATTCTTGTTAGGGGGACCATGTCGTTGACACTACAGTTGATTCATGCTCTAACCCCTAGTGAAATATGCAGCCACACTTCCCACGGTGTAGGCAGATAGGAACATGCAGCTTGTTGTCCATCAGCCATTCTTAAAACGCTACAGCGACCTCAGTACCTTAATTCTCTGCAGTCATAGGTGTTTGGTATGATGATTGTCACGCAGGACTTTTTTGCACGGAAAGTTGTACTCGCACAGGGGAGGTTTTGTTTTGACAGTTAAGCTGAACTCACAATGACGACGTCCCTATACCGAGTCTTAACATCTGAACTTTCAAGGCCTTTAACCAGCAAATTGATTAATTATTGAAATGGTTGGCCAACTGTTTCATCACACTGGGCCTTAATTTTTTAGCGCCCGGAGCATGTCACCTAAATGGCCGTTCCGTGGGGTACCAAGCTGTGGGTCTCCATGTGACCCCTCCGAAAGGGCCCGCGTATCTACCTAGTATGTTTCAGGCCCCACAATACCTACATAGTAGCCACCGTGAGCCTGTCGGGATTGAATGTTCTATGACTGCTTGGGATTTGTGCTGAAGCGATGCCCATGATGCTTCAAAACACGATTTATTGATGCCACAGCGGCATCTACTTGATCCCTCTTTCCCCCGACTGGTCCCCATAGATATTCCCCAGTAGGTACTGAAATCCCCAGTAGGTACTGAAATGTCAAATACCGGAGAAGGGACTTTGGAGCCAAAAGAGATTAGATGATTAGATCCTGCCACCACCGAAGGAAGGCGATTTCTGAGTGAGCAAGCAGGGCATGTGGTCCGCATTTGCTGGGACGGTCTGCCGACCCAGCAATTAAGTCTTCATCCTTCACCCCATGCATGCACAATATACATCCGGATATACTGTGAGCTCAAATAGTAGGACTCCCAATGAAGGTTTCAGATCTTCGGCCGAGAAGCAGACTCAATGCCAAAAATCAGGAGCATACGTCGCGATAAACGTTTCCAGATTAATGGCTGTCTGAATAGTGGCGATGAACAACCAGTATGGGTTGAATGTAAGATCCTAAATAATTTGGAACTCGGCATTGAGGTGCGCTCTACAATAGCCAGATACGGTTGTTTCGGAAGGATCGTGGTCATGTTTTAGGCCGCTAATTGCACACCTAAAGCGTGATGCCACATGTTCACAGCCCTGGACTTCTTGCATGCCTTCTCAGACTGGGAGTTTTACGAAACCTTAGAAAACTGTACAGCGCAGCTACTGTAACTAGCAGCTCCTACATGCCAGCTGGTCGGCGGACCGCGATCCAAAAGCAGCATGCAGCTGGGTCCCCACAAGTGGGATTCCTAGTGGCTTGGAGGATTGTCTGAGAATCAAGATTTGCCTGCCGGTTTGTTTATGTTATGCGATCCTATGCCACACCCCCGCCCTCCTACCCCCTCCCCAAAACAAGGCTTCAATAGACCCAAAGTCGGCTTTGTTAGGTGACTTTTCTGGGCATGGGGATCAAGTACTGGGCGGGTGTATTATAGTCCCGTGGCAGCCTCAGAAAGAAAGCTGCGCTCAAGAGCCACATGCACTTCATGTGTGTGTTCTTCTGAGAGTTTGCTCTGCACGAAGTAGCGCCATAAAGCGGCCATCTTCCTGTCTACAGCCCTACAGCTACTGGGTCTCAGTAACGGATGTTCAATGACATGACAGGTGATCCTGACGCTTAAGAACCGTCACATTACACCAGAGGCCTAAGCCCTCAACTTCGTGATGCATTCAGGCACTGGTGGTCCGGAAGGATCCCTGGCCAGCCGCGGGCCTGGGTTAGAGAGTTTCTCAAAATTTTCTCGCTACAATTCTTTTGAACAAATGACCCCCCTATGTTCAAACAGAATATATTTTCATGGCACCTGGGAGCCACCTGTTTTTCAAATCCGTGGGCATCTAGGGGGTTTCGAAATATCTCCTTAGATAAGTCTTCGGGCATTCCGCCTAAACCCAACCCCGTAAATTTCCTGGGTACCTGAGGGCAGATTTCCCCAGATCTGGAGCTAGGGGAGCCAACTTGAATGGCCTCAGGCCCTGCAACTCAGTATCTTGGTAGCTGAGTAATTGAGTGACTTTTAAACTTTCTCGGGTAAGACTATCTTCTCAGAATTCAAAGGTTAACCTTTTCGGGGTAGCTAGGGTGCAGGAGGGTTTGATACCGTAGCTACTAAGCAGGTCGCGAGCCTCTGTGTACAAATTGCTTCGTTCCCATATTGGACTGTCTTAACATGTTCATCTCCGGAAATTTGGCAGAAATCATTCCGAAACCGGACTTCACATGACAAATGATCGGAAAGCTCGGGCCACCCTTTGCGCCTTTGCGTTGCAAGCTCTGATAGCTTGAGCTGTAGCCAAAGCGAAAGTGTTTGCCAGGCACTTCTATGCTTCTATTCTGGCGGGATGAAGCCACCGCAGGGGCGTTGCCCTCGGACCATTTCAGAAAAGGCTTCCCTCTCATGCATCTTCAAATGGTAATGGCGATCTCCCAAATGGGACCCTAAGTTTCGGAAACCCACATAGGCCGCACATTTTTTGAAGGGACGATTGCATGTTGGGCTGCCATGCAGGTATGTACTCTATAGGGTTTTGGGTGGTGTTTGTCTTGTTTTGAGATATTGTAGATGGGTGTATACAGGGTATACGGTATACTATGGCCGCCTGAGAGCCAATGAGTAAAGATCCCATCCCATACTTAGCAATTGGTGTGACCGAGTAACGAACTGAACGAATTATGGCCGGACCAAACGCCTTGCTTATCACGGAGGTAGCAAACATTGCGCCAGCTATAGCTGCTTTAAGTAGGGTCATATGACATTAGTACATCGCTAAGTCCCAGGAATCTCCAAGTATTGTGAAGGGGTTGTGCTGCAACACGCGGTGGGTTTGGAAGTCTTGAGCTGAGCACACGTTAGAGAGACAGAGAGAGAGAGGGAGGGAGGGAGGGAGGGAGGGCAAAAACGCCCTTGTTGAGCATGACGCAGATAACTACCATGGGGGTTCAGGTCGAGTTAGGTCACTGGGTAAGCCTTCAGAATCCTCCCTCTCTTCTTCTTCAGGCTGAAGGGAGTACTACTACTGCCCGCCCCCGGGGAATAGTAGTACTCCCTTCAGCCCGACGAAGAAAAAGGAGAAGAGAGGGAGGATTCTGACGATTTACCCAGTGACCTAACCCGGCCTGAGCCCCCATGGTAGTTCTGTTCGTCATGGTCAAAAGGAGCCCTTTTCCGAGCCGTGCGGAGCATTAGTTAGTATTATTGGGACTGCTATATAGGCGATGGGGTGGCTGGAGAGACTACTTTAAGGATCCACTCCCAAGACCCTGGGCCCAAAACCCACAATGACATAGTAGTTTCCACTTGCTCTTCCAGCCACCACCTTCCCAACTAAGCCTGAGTAAGTAATTTGACCTGAAGTCCCCTTGATTAATCCACACTTGACTATGTTTCAGGCGGGCACCTAAGCCCCATGTACTGTAGCCCTTATTGCACCTCATAGTCTCACCATACAAGCCTTATGAACGCATTGCGTGTACATGTTTCCACTTGATCGCTCCCTGCCTGAACATTTCCCTGAGCTGGGGTCCAGGCAAGCTCAGCTGAAGGCCAGCAGCCAGACGGTCACCATGGGGACTTAGTATAATGGAAAAGAAAATGGGAACTACTACATTATCTAGGGTTTAGGGTGTGGGGTTTCATGTTTGTTTGAGAGCATCATGTTGAAGGCAATTTCAAATCTGCAGTTCTCATTGTAATGTGAACATGCCAGTGCCGATCCTTGAATAAGGGTCATGCTGGAGAATCTAGGAAACATAGAGCAGTTCAAAGGGGATTCAAGCGATCCTCGCCAGAGATTACAGTGGGCTTGCTTTGAGACACTCTCATGTGCTTGCTCTCTTTTTGAAGTGCATGCCACAATCACAGTGCAGAGCATTCAGCGATGTTGATGGGTTGCCGAGCCCGAGGTTAGAACTAGCCGCACCTGGAGGTACCTACACAAATGTTTCCCGCTAGTTATCGGAGGGAAAGAGTCCTTAAGTAAGTTGTTACTGAATGTCTGCCGAGAGCTGTCTTTCTGGTCTGGGGGATGATCAGCAGATTAGTGTGAGAATCCTGCAGTACCATTGAGGATAGATAGGGGAGCTGGTGCGGATAAATAGCACACACCCACTTTGGTGCCATTGCATGTAGGATGTGGGAGCTTAAGTTCATAGATGGTCACAGGTGGAGCCAGCTACTTTGGATCTTTGAACTTGGGTACTGCAAACCCACTACTAAGTAAGTAGTCATGAATTTGCAGGGGGCAATGCTCGGGCCTCGGGGCAACTTGCTACCTCATTATGCAAAACGAGCAGGCGTTGCGCAGTAACCCATGACTGGGACTGGCATGAAGCATGTCCACAACTACTTTGACAAACCTCAGCTGTATCGTCCTGAGAACATACAAAACATCCACAAGGAGGGGCACTTCCAGCTGCATTCATTTGCATCTGCTGGGTATTTTTGTTGCTCTGTGTCCAAGTTTCAAGCTAGTGCCCCTTCCCACGCCTCATCGGAGGCTTATGGGACATGGCAACGATGTATAACTGTGACTAGACTTCTACTTGAACCCCCGGTAACTCAACGCCATGTAGGTTAATCACCCCAGCTGTAAAGAGGCTTCAACCTCAGTTACAGCTGGTTTCTCAGTCAGTGGTTTCCAAATGCCCTCCAAGAAAGCCTTCTGTCTCATGGCTGCGCAACCCCAACAATCCCCAAACATTCTAATCCTTACTCGACGAAGCACTCCCAAAAAGTCGTCCTCAAATTGTTGGAAGCCCCCATTTGTCGGCCCGACTCCCCAACCACCTTCCGATAAAAACATCGGCCACTTTAGAAACCCTCAGGACATTGGGAATGCACAAGGATGATGGGTGTCCAAATGAGGCGCTTCTAGGGGATATTCCAAGAAACTCCACGTGGAACTCTGAAAATTGTACCCGTGTCCAGAAGCGGGCCGGACCATACATCACAAGAGTCCTATCTTTATAAGACGCCCAAAGTTTCGCGCCCACATCGGTCTTGGCCTGGAGCTCTAGCTAGCATTGACGGCTTCCCGGTCTGCGTTCCCCGTTGCCCCCGTTGTCCTCTTCTTGGGGTCCTAGGTCCTAGGTTCTTTGTAGCATTGTACAATGATGGGGTTCTACTAAGTCCTAAAGAATCCGTTGCAACGCAAGGCCTTCCTTGATGCAGCTGCTGCAGCGAGTTTCACCACCCAGCGGGTACCGAACCTGGCCTGTTCTGGGTTGTTGGGTTTCAGGGATTTAGCTTGCGTGGCTTCTGAATCAATGTAGAACGGAAAAGAAGACCGAAACGATCACATACAATATTGTTAACTCTGGCTTGCAGCTTCTATTGAAAGGAAGGTGGAACTGACCATTTAATTCCCATGACACATTTTCCCACTTCCCTTCACTTGTTCAGCGGGAAGAAAGTGGCATCCACCATATATAGCTGTAGGGATGTCTGATGCCAGCGGTGGAGCATTTGCGTGGTCTCTCGCCATTGGTGCTTTGTGAAGTGGACTTCTATAGGAAACTCTATATTTTAACATGACCTCCCCATGATAGTCTTTATCTTCTTGCAGGTGCCTGGGATATCCGCGTTTATAGCTAGGCCACCTATATAATAGTTCTGTCTCGCCGTAACCTGTCCGTGGTAGCTATAATTCTACTTATGGCCACCCATGAAGCTCCAATTATACACTCAGGGGAGCCGCCCAACGCCAGGTCATTATCTCCGCATACTAGTAGCTCCTGGTTCACTCTCGGGAGCCCAATGCTGAAGCTTAAGATTTAGAGCAATCGACGGAGACCGGGGGCAAACCGTGTAGGCCAGTGGAAGTACCCCTGCAGCCGAAATCAAACCGTAAACCTGGCGGCTTTGATTGGCCGAGGTGTTCGACCACGCAACGGAAGAGCCATACAGGCCAAGTTAAGCTGGTGTCTTACGGTTGAAGGACAGAAATCCTGCATGGAGGGCAGCTTCCCCAAAATAATATCTACACGTTGCTCGGGGCTTCACGTGTTTGGAAACTCCTGATCTACCCAAGGCTTCGGACCCATGGCAGCATAGTATACCTGGGGTCCAGTAGGATTCTGTGCATGACGAGGCTAGTGGCTTGTTCTTGCTGGGAGGGTCCTCTTGCTTTGGGAGGCAAGGCTTCTAGGTCTGGCTGGCAGGAAGTGCTCTCAGTGGGAAGAGTACCTGGATGAGCTTCAGAAGCAGGCCTGGCATACTCACAGTTTACGGGTCAGTGTTGAAGATCTAAATAGGGTTCAGGGTCGGGTTTGGGGTGGGGGGTGTAACGTATTTGTCCAGTTCAAAAGGATTTAGGATTTAGGGGTTAGGCTTTCAGGCTTAGGGTCGAGGGTCGAGGATAGCGCACGTCCCTAAATAATCTCCTATACTCGACCGCATCAGGTTGGCGGCATATTAACCCCTGCGGAATTGCAAAATTATAACCGCCCGACTTGCAAAATCCAATCCGCCAAAGAGCAAAAGTTTGGAGGCGCCTACATTCTGGGTTGTACTACTACTCGCTAGTACTACGGAGCTCCAGCTGACGGACCTGGATACCCTTAATTGCGGAGGCTCAGGCCCGCGTCCTTGCCGGGGGGTTCCTCATATGAAATGGACATTGAGTAGGCAGGCCAGCTTCCTAGTGTGTATGTGCGCGGGCCCATTCTTCTGTTCCGAATGAAGCGCCAGGGAGAAGATATGGGAAGTCCAACACTTATTAGGAAACCCTGCACGGCTCAGCAACTGCAAGTTCGTTTCGTGTTGAGGGTTTGGCCTTCAGGGATTCAGGCTTCGAGTCTCCGGTTCAGGTATGGTCCATGGACTACATGTACCAAGAAAGAGGGTACAGAGCACACAATAATTTCTGGCTTTCCCCAAGTTCCGGGTTTTCTCGGAAGATTGCAGGGATCACGTGAGGGACCTATTACCTTGGTGTAAAAATGGGAGTCATGTGGTCGAGCTATCTGGATAAAGATCCCAGTATGTTGGATGGAGACATGGAAAGGACTCCAATTAAGAAGACCAACTCCCGGCACTAGGAATGGTGCTTAGGCGGGGGAATGGATCCCAACAACTGTCCTTGTAATCTACTCCCCCATTCCCTACTGAGCACCAGCCAGGAACGAGGAAGTCACAAGCTCTGTCTTCACCGAATGTTTGGCATGACCCTCACCCCCAAAAATGTCCACCCAAATGGTGAACCTCTGAAGCACGAGAATCTCCCACATGATTGGGATTGGGTTAGACAGAAAAGTAGTGAAGTTTGATTTGTCGTGCGTCACGGAGGCAGAGACCGGCGAGCTCAAGAGCAGGTGGGCGTTGTAGGGTTTTGGGTTGGTAATAGGTGGGGGCTGGGGTGGCCGTCCAGCAAAGGAGTCTCAAGTTTGAGCCTTTCGGCAGTTGAAGGATTTGCGTCAATCGTGCATTCTCCAGCAGCTGCACTGACTTGTTCAATTCTGCCTATTCGAGATGGTGGAGGGTGGCAATCTTGCACCACCCAAGATCCCCAAGACATTGTAATTCTCATGGTAAAGGACATGTAACGTTGTCCAAGATTTCCTGCATCCCCAGAACGGCCATCCAAGACTGAGACATTTTAATATTGCACTTCCGAGCCAACTCGTGCCGGAGGGCAGGGGGGGGGGGTGGGCCCCATAGCTATCCGTGCACAGTCCGCATGCGTACATGCCGTAATTCCGTATTCACGCCCCCACATCATTTAACACGACTGACTAGTGTTGAATTTTGGTTATACTAAAACCAAGCCAGTCGTCTCAAAGTATAATTCTGAATAGTATCCCGATGAACCAGATACAACCTCTACTTTACATCCTTCTCATAATATCTCCTCCTATCATCGCTCCGCAGTCCATAGATATATGTACAATATCTCTTCTCAGATCAGAACTCCAAGGCCTGACATATACATGTACACACATGCGCACCGTGAAGCCCATTAACAAGGATTTCCCCTGTATCCTACGCAGTCAGTGCCTTAAGGCCCGTGGTCATCTTTGCGCACAGCCATGGTTGTTTGGCTGCCGCTGCCTAAGAGTGCCAAGCCACATGCATGGCACTTTTGTCAAATGATGGGCAGAGTTCTGCATGATCCTTTGTACCCAATCCCTGGACAGTACGGTGCTAATTATTCGTTTTGCAGGTCGGGCAGCATTTTGTCTTTAACTTGTTAGGTCTAAGCGAACTTGCGAGAGCTGCAGTGGCATTGAGCGAAGAAATCTATAGAAGTAGATAAGTGGATATGCAAAAATATTTGGGGATCAGAGCTTCTAATGCAACAATGGTTTATTTCATGGATCCCTGTAGTACGCATGGCCCCTTTGTTTGGAGTGTATATTGTACTGAGGTACGCTCAGAACATGAAAGCCCCCACATCTCGAACTGGAAAGCCTGAGCGGCATAGAACCAGTTGCTGATAGCGTGATGCAGATAATAAATGTGATGGAGCTTCCCTGCAGACTGTAAGGTGGACAATTAGGCCAAAACTTCTTGGGCCCTTCCAGAAGCCTCGTTACAGGGAGACAGCATAGGCACATCCTCAACCTTGCTACATTACATCCCAAACTCCTAGGGCCCAAGCTCAGAGTTCCTAAGCTCGAAGCCCCAAATGATTACATCTCAAAACAACACATATTCTCAAAACAACACATATTCTCAAACCCGGAAGCCTTAACGTTGCGTCCGCAGGGCCCAAGCCCCAGCGAATAACCCCCTTAACTGGCAAACCGCAAGCCCGAATCCCAACGCTTGAAATCCTGATCCTCATCCGCATCATGATTATTATGACTGCGCTTGCTGTTATGTTTAAGATTACTGTACCATTCCCGCTACTATGACTGTGCAGAGTATTCTGATGCATAAAGCCAGGCCTATGGCCTTGCCAAACGCTTGGGCTCCCGCTTGAAGAAGCTTTACGTAGCTGCGCCGGGCTCTTGCGGTCCACGAAAGGTCCAGGCTTTAAGGGTGCTAGACTTGTGGTTCTTGGTTAGTTTAAGGTTTCAGGAGGTAGAGTTTGGGGTGCTTAAGGCTTGGAGCTTAAGCAAACATCTAGGGTTTGGCGAGATAGCGCGCAGGAATGACAAGGGTCCTTCTTGAGAGAGTTGTTGGAGTTCGTTTGAGAGATCAACAAATTAGTCTCTGAAACCCGCCATATCAACTGTTTGCCAGGGAAAGCCTTGTTTCAAGACCACCCGCGCTCCCAGGGTCACGCAGCACGTTGGTGGGCAGGAATGCACATCAAATCGAGTGAAACAGCACAAGACACGAGCTCAGCAATCCCTGCACGGGGCAGCGAAGCATCAGTTGCACATGTATTCTTCGTTGCTGCATGCATATTACATGCATACACATCCGTACGAACCCTGTTGGGCACTCTCAGTGTACCTGACGCCCCGCTACTCAACTGCCGCTTCTCTTTGTCTCATTTGAAAGACTTCATGGAACCTTGGCGAACGGGGGTTGCTAGATGGTTGCTGTCTTGCCTAGCTCCAGGCTCCTACGAAGTAATCCCTACACACACCCTGTAATTACCATCCCTTCGATTCTCTACACGCCCTGCGGTCCATACACACGAGCCACGGGTCTCTTTTGTTTCCTAGCTCCGCGGCCCCTTAAGTGATGTCGTCCCAGGCGGCGGCCGCCGAGCTTAGCGCTGTTGGATGAGGCCCTCAACATGCTGACACTTTTAATTCTTAAATCATTATGGCATCCCGCACACAAACACGAAAGCCCTTTCAAATGATTCGCAGTCTGTGTAGGGATGTCGAGACTCCTCAAAATTTGTATACGACAGGTGCCATGAAAGGTTCATGGGGATTTGATATTTTCCCCTACTTGGTCGGTCCCCCTGTATGAGTTTCTCCCACTTTACGAACGGGACTTTCTGGCGATCTGCCACCCTTCCGCCTTCGTCTGTTGTCTCTTAGATTCACTGGTCCATCTGGTCTCGGGGGATAGCGGACGAGGGAACTTACTGCTTCATGTTTTTCACAGAGGCCCATGTAAGTCTTGTCATGCCAGAGTGACCCCATATGTAGATGGATGAGGCAGCGGATATATAGTCAGATAGGGCTTTCTCAAATAAGGAGCCCTTGGAAAACCTGGGAGCATGTGGGATTGCTGCGGAGTGTGGTGTCGCAATCTAATATAGTGGTTTTGTCGAGGAGTTCCGCATGCGTATGCTGGTCACGCACAATCATCTTGACTCAGATGATCTGCGAACCAGCACGACAACAAGGAGTGCCATGCCCTGGTCGGATCAGAGGTATGATGTAGATTTCACTGCGCAGCAGGTGGCTAAACAGTCTAATGAAATTGGTATACCTGATTGAGTGCATCCTGCATGACCTGAGTAAGATGCTATGATCATTCTGAGGGCTCAGGTATACGAGGTTATGCAGGATTTTTGTCCAGCAAGCGTGGTGAGGCCAGAATTTTTTCTTGAGGCACTGAGCATGTCCAACATTCCATACCCCCGAACCCGAAACTCCCAACCCTAAACTCTAAGCCCTCAACCGTGTAGGTTTGGGGCGTCGCCAGCGGTGCGGAGGTCTCTGCACTCAGCGACCAAGCCCTTCTGGAAGGACACGTGCTTTCCAAAGCTCTCCAAGTGCTGTTAGAACCGACAGGTATACACGGCCGCACGTGCCAGTGCATGAAAAGCCTTCTTGTCCTGGAAGAATCGCGTCCCCATTTAAGCAATCCCAACACATGTGGAGGCATCAACAGGCAAGTTGGCATTGTTTCATGACTCTTCTACTCGAAGCACCCCCGTAAACGCTAATCCAGAAACCCAACCCGGGATTAACAAAACTGTGTCGCATGTGTGGAGGCCCACTTACACGGTTCCGTGTCTGTGTGTGTGAGAACGTATGGTCTAGATAGGTTTCTATTTCAAGCTTTTGCATAATAGCCCAGGAATGTTTACCCTAAAGCCGATAAACAAACAGCCCAAGCCTAAAGCTCCGGGCTCTAAACCCTACGTAATGCTACACCATAAATCCCAAACGCCAAACCTTTGGAACACTGCAGAGGGAAGCCCCACATCCAATACCCCAATCTGAATCACAACCCCAAGACCTGTAGGGGGTCCGCGCACCAAGGAACCACATATGTCAATAAGTAGCAGGCTCTCCTTCGGCTAACAGGACTTCTGGGTGCCTGGAGGAATGAGTTCCTCCAACCCCTCCTGGGTCAAACAGAGCTGCAAGGGCCTCATGGGCCCAATACTGCTTAGTTCAGGAATATAACCCAGCAGAAGCTGAGAACAATTATGGTTGACGGTATAGAACATTCGTTAATTGAGGGGAATGGGGCTCCCAGGGTTTAGGGCCTCCATCGAACACAAGTTGGCGCACTAGGAAACAGGAATTACCGGGGACCGTAGACTGCAACCTGGTGAGAGCCCTTCCTGGGATGTTACCTGATGACTGGAACTTCGCAAGGGGGTGCCAGGATTCGGAATTGAGGTTTTGATGGCAAAAAAAGCTTGGTGCTTGACTCCTTTCGGCACGCGGGCAGCTGTCCATATGAGGTTCCCTGCCATCCCCCCAAAAAGTTAGGACCCCCAAGCCACGGCACTGTTTGGCCCTAAGCCCGAAGCATTAAAAACCCAAAGCGAAATGGGCCCCGTTCCTTTGGCATGAGCGCCTGTTGAAAAATACCCCCTCCTAAGAACTTAGTCAAGCCCGAACATTCCTCCAAATGTTGCCGGGAGCCCAAAGGACAATAAGAAGAAAATAAAACCATAACGCCCAGAAATCCAACAAAGCAATAACAAGAAATGAAAACCATGAGAAAAGGTTTTAGGGTCATAATACAGCCCGTCTTGTGAGTTTCACAGCCCACATGCAAGTCCCTGCTGCTAGGCAGTGAAAATCCCAAGTACAACCAGCTAACAGCTTACCCAAAGCCTCTCATGCTTACAGTTGTAAATAATTCTGGCTTTATGCAATATACGTACCTAGCCTCGGTGGCACGCAGTCTCAGTGAGGGAGCGGTTCTGCACAATTCCAGCCATGCAAGACATTCTGACTGTCGCAGGGAGTGAAGGAATACGCCCTATAGTAGCGCCTACATCACCGCCATGATGTGCGTTGTCCATCATTCCCTGCCAACAACCAACAAGAAGAAGAGGACCCCATGCCTCGTCCACTTGAAGCCTGTAACCAAACTGCTTGAGAGGCCAGACTAGAATCTGTGCGGTTGGCTCAACATGCGCTTCGCGTTCTATATTCCTATATACTCCTTATATAGCTATACCCAAACACCCTATTCCGATGATTAGGTATTTCCATACGTTAGGCGGCCTCATCAACGGGCTAGTCCATGGGCATTTCGTTCTTGCTTAGCCAATGGCCTGACTCGCTTTGTCTTCAGGCCGCCCATGGCCCAGAAGATTTGTGCCACGGTGCGTGAGCAGTGCCCTGCTTCTCAAAGGTATAGCAATGATAAATGCTGAGGCCATTATACAAACGCACTATGCCAGGAAGGTTTTTTGGAGGGTGATGGTTAGGTTCCTGGTGCCGTGGAAGGCATAGAATGTACTAGCAGCTCGCAATGCTGCCAGGGAAAATGGCACCTCAATCGTCTGCATTAGGCCACTGGTGGTTAGTTCCTTGGTGGTGGGCTGATTGACAGATCCGAGGCACCTTGCCTCTGAATCCATCAATCCCCCCCTCGTGAGCCCTTGACAAGTAGAATTCTTGAGAAGATCTTCTGCAGTTGCTTTTGCCTGCGGCTCACTCAGAGCACCCCAGCTGGTGGTAGCTATCTACTACAACCGAAAGCAGTAAATCTTGAAATGGACGGCAGGTACGCAACACCCTGCGCCCCAGGCGCTGCTTGCTGTAGCATCAGTGATTACCAAACAAAGCTCACCTGGAATAGTGAGAGTAGGCATTCTTGGGTTCTTGGATTGCAGTAGCCAAAGAATCTCCTGTACCTAAAGTAGGAGCTATCTCTATCTGCGTTTACAGCTCACTGCCCTTCAGGCTGCTTGCTACTCTGGCAGCCTAGTGACTGATGATAGACTTGAGTCCGCAACGCAGGAAGGGCAGATAGACTACGTTTCGTGCGCTGGTCCCCAGAGGCTCTGAGTCCATAGCTTCAAGAGCTCCATCTGCTAGCTAGAGCTTGGCCGTGATTGAGAGTACGTAACAGGCAGACAACACTGCTGCAAGTCCGAGTTTATACACTCACATACAGGTGTAGGTCACTGCTAAGCCGGGACATTGCGGTTATGAGTCGCGCCTCAGAACAAAGATGGCACACTCGGCCTCTAAGCTTAAAGTGCGCAGAGTAGAACCCAAAGCATGAATGGCTAGACTGCCAACACATATGTGAGCGCGGCTGGTGATATGATCTCGTAGTGGTGCGAGCACCTTGCAATTTTTGGACATGCGAAGATCTTGAATATGTCATATACAGAACTGTTACGACGGAAATGGCTTGCAGGAGGAGACTTGCTAAGAGACCCGGAGTGGGGCATGCCACATATCAACTACTTGATCACAAGAACTGCTAGGCGAGCCATAATATGGCGAGCGCAAGGAGACTCAGAAGGTACAAACCAAGTTCTGCTTAGGAGTTTGAATGCAACAAGTTTTCCCACAAGATTTGAACCTGCGGTTTGCGCTTTAAGCCAAGACTGCGTTCTCCACTTTCCATGTGGTAGTTTCTGGTTGGTCCTTAAATTAAAGCAAGGCGGAAGCGGACCTGTAGCGGCAGATGCTGGACCCCAAGAATCTCCTCTTCACAGAACCTTCACCGAATCGCAGAAACAATTGAAACCCTTCTCCTGTCCACTGTGTACTTTAAACTCTAATCTCCAAACCCTAATCCCGAAAGCCCTAAACCCTAAACCTTCTTCTCGTGTTTACGACCGAGCTGGGAAGCCGCAGGCGGCAGCTTGGAGCTCTCCAAGGTCCTCGGCAGCGAAAGCGAGGCAACACAGTCCTGAGACCAACGCAGAAGATTCGACACACAAGGGGTCCCTGTTTTACCTGGGTTGCGGGGGATAGGATTGTTATAGGGATATATAGTGCTTCCGAAGAGCTCCCTCTTCGGAGGGTCAGCTAAAGATCATGGTCAGAGTATTCGGGGTGCATACAGGGGACCGCCTTAAGCTGCAAACTCCCATGGGTGCCTTTGCAGGGACTTGAGGGATAGGCAGGGATTGTAAGGAGATGAGAGTGGTCTTTGCCACGGTTTAGGCAGGGAGTATGTATGGGGGGGGAGTACTTGGGAAACTCCGACACAATACCTAGCCGCCAGCTAGCTAGTTCCTGCATAGGGTCAGGGAATGCTTGAGAGTTCAGGGTTCTGCCAAGCCCAGCTACGCCTCTTAGCTTCAAGGAGCAGAAAATCGTCTTGAGTGTGATGCTTGCTGTTTCGGATGTTTGGTAGGGCTGGGCGGTCTCTAAGGGATTGGGGGGGTTTTGCGTGTGACAGCTTTCCATCTAATCTTGGCCTTTCTTAAGAGGAAGGCAGTCCTTGCATCATCCCTTTTGAGCGTTCATGTCATCTTGGAGGAGTGCAGAGAATAAAGTCGCTGGGTTTGCCTGCTTTGCAGCGTGCTGTATTTACAAAGCCTTGATAAGACGTCTGCAGCTCGGAGCCCTCCCAAGGGGTTCAGAAACCTACATAGTATTCGTTGAAATTATACTGATTGGTTCATGGCTTGGACCCTAAATCATATACCTGCAAACCCAATGCGTACTGCATAGGTCTCCTCCCTCGCGCAGGCAAAGATCCAAGCGCCGATCATGGCACTCGCTTGCTCCAAGGACTTCTCCGTTTGGCTTATTAGTATGACGAGTACTTTTACAATAACTATTACTATGACTATTGCTAGTAAGTTTTTTGCTCCAGGTGGCACACTTCGTAAACCTCATGTTAGCTTGAAAGCAGGAGCTGGCGAAGGGCGAAACGGCTGAGAAGATGGAAGGCAGCGGCAGCAGTGGATCCCGGTGATAACCCTCATGTACCCCCTTCCCCCAAAAAATGTAGTACTTATAAACGCTGCCCCACTCCCCCTTGCGCACCAGTGGGCACCGAAACAGCCCATTTCTCCGGTTGAACAAATTTGTGGAACTTGGCGATGAAGGCTAGACTGTAGGCTTCAGGGTCACTCTGCGACGCATGGGCCTTAGATAAAACTCCAACCTAGATGCTAGGGTAGGCCCCAGTTGGTTCCGCATATCTAAATTTAGAGGTGTGCCTTTCAAGGGAGCCACCTCAAGACAGCTCATACGTGCTTACTCTTTGACAGGTTGATTCGGTTGTCATTCTTTGGATATGGCAACGCCACGGTCCTTCGAAGCAGAGCTGCTACCAAGATCAGCCACTTTCTCATGCACACGTTGCCTCAACGTGCGGTTGTCTCCACATTATAGTTGCTGCTGAACTCAGACGCTTGAGCCTGCAAGGTCCTCCAAGCACGTCTCTCCTAGGCCCAGATCAACTTCTTCGAGCCTAAACTAAACCCTAAACTTGATACCCTAAATCCTAAGCCATGCATGCTATACTCTAATCCCTGAACCCAATCCGCGTAATTACCCCGGTCGCAAACTTGTGAGGCTGGCGCAGCCTCACAGGCGACACCTTTGAACTGCACACGGTCAGGGCCTCATTTACTGCGTGACCGCATTTCTATTCAAAATGCCCCTAAGTTTGTGCTAATCCCTCAGGTCCGTTTAAACACGTACATAGATATATACGTTTATAGACGTGGATGCAAATGGCTAGGGTCTGAGACACGACGCGGCAGTTTCTCAGACTGACTGCTATAATATCGTTAAAGCGGCTCTGAAGATACCCCCATTTGAGAAAGCCCCATGTACCGAGAAGTTCCAGAATATCTTAATCAGGGACCTCACATCATACGGGGAATCTTGGTATGATTTTGAGCATGTTCCTGATTAGTTCTGGCCGCTTTTGTAAAATTTTCTTTGGGCAAACTAGCCAGCGACCTCAGGCCTTACGTCAGGGGCGGAAGTCACCCAAAGCTGGCCAGACGATGTAGATGTGGCCCTCCAGCTTTTGGGCTTCAGGGCACTTGCCGTTTTAGCTCTGTGGCTTCTGTGGTGTCTGCACAGGTAGACGCAGATCACATGGATTGCCTGACGCCAGAGAAGGGAGAGAACCCTGAACTGGTGACATTGGTTTTGGAGGCCCATGCATGCGCTTGGTGGCTTTGCGCTTTGGAGCTTACGGTTGGGCTGGGGGTTTCGCGTTGGCCCATCTGGAAGTCACCACAAGTCTGTGCAAGCGTAACGTTCAGTCCTCTGAGCGCGGTGGAGATGTACCAGTTAAGTGCGGGCCTCAATATGTCAGCCTGCAGGACATGAAGAAGCTCTGTGCTCCCGACCGGCGGAGTTGAGCCGTGCGAAAAGTTTCTTGGGCAGCGTGAGGAGTTGTAGAGCAACATAGGGATGCCTAACATCCTCATGCAGCATTCATGATGATCTCCTGCGGGAGATGTGCAGCATGGGAGTTGACTGGAATTGTTGCTGACAGTTCGGACTTCAGATGAATGCGTCTGGCTATAGCATGGCATACTCCTTGCCTTGCCCTGAACCCCAGCAGGTGGTGCTGCGTGCCTGAGCGTCTAAACCACCCTCTTCTAATCTCTGAAATTCAAAGGCCTACTTGTGTGACCTTAGGTGTTTGCCTGGGCATTTAGCTTTCCTACAGCGGCTAAACAGGTGGTCCCTCTGTTGGTGTAGGAAAGCTTGTAGCAACCAGGGTCCCTACACGATTGTAGATCCCTTAAAGTCGCACAGGATTTCCTCACCAACAGTATATTACAAATTACCGGTGCAGTCTATAGTAGGAAGCATGCTGCAATTAGTTTTGCTACCTGCAGCAGAGGTTTCTGCCTTGGTTGATGTCTATGTATTCTCTTTCTTAAAGAGGGTTATTTGGGGATTATATAGGGATCTCAGTATAGGGCTTATCTAGGAGGATATTAGGAGTTTCGACTATAGCTCCTGTGAAGGCCCCTGCTCAAAGGTCGGAGCTTAAGGATTAGAGGACTAACTCAGATTTCCACAGCTTCATGTCTTCTCGCATTAATTAGATAGTGGTGAGATACTGCATCGTAGATATAGGGTGCTTAGGGTTTATGGTGCAGTAGAACAAGAGAAGATTCCTAAATCCTGAGCCTTCAGGCCCTACACACACACACACACCTCAACCTGACCTGGAATTTTAAGTTCCAAGCCCCACATTGGCATGTCTCAAAGTTCGAAGGCTGCTATGCGGCGGACGTGTCACCGTGCTTGCTTCAGAAGTACGAAGTTCCCTGGATCCTATACTAGTTTCCATTTTCTTTTCCATTATACCCATATATATATATACATATTCAATCCCTGATAGAACCCCTATATATGTAATCCCTTATAGGACCCCCTGAGCTTGCAGCTGCTTTGGCTTTGGAGCTTTCAGAAGTGGGATCGCGCGTGGCCGCGGCGTTAGGAGAGATCCGAGCCATGGCGAACCGCAACTACAATCACTACGGCCGCAACCGCCGTTACTGGATTATAGGGTTATATAGAGGTTGTGTAGGGGTTATATTGGGGTTATGTTGACTTACATAGGGGTTTTTCGGTGGTTTTATTGGGATTATGGAAATGAAAATGAAACTACTGTATACCTCCACAGCAGCCCAGGTTATCCTCCTTGGGAGAACAACGCATGGCAGTGGAGGTGGGGTCCGAAAGCTATGCGAAGCTCAGACGCTCTCTAAGATGCGCGAAGTGCCCGGTTTAGGGTTTAGGGTTAATGAAGCTCATCCAGTCCCGTTGAGGTGTACCTGGAATTCTTGTACGTCGGGTGTTGCTTACGTGACTTATGTATGCCGAAATGTGGCAGCCTGATCCTTTGTAACACTTCCACAGCCACAAGGCAATCCCATACCATGGGTAAGATTCCTTTCCAAGCTTGACTGGGTCCACGTGATTTCTCCAAGGAATGCTGTTCAGAGTTGCTTTCCCGCATGTTTTGCGTTGTCATGCTCGGGTAGTCCGCCTGTATGATCTTTATTCGCTGTGTACCCGCCTGCCTTGCGAGCCTGCAATACAGCTTCCTAGCCAGGGCGGGTCAGCTCAGGGCAGTAGCTAGGATGCCACAGGATTCTTAAAAAGTAGAAGATGTACTACTATGTACTGCTATTACAGCTCAACTTCATGGGCCCCGACCCTGGCAGCTGGCCCTACACCTCAACTCCGACGCCCTGCCTACCCCAAACCCCTGAGCAGCAAACCCGAGCCATGCAAATTCCGCACCTTTGCGAGGCGCGATGACTGGTGCCGCCCAAAGTCAATGGTGGCAACCTCGAACTTCAACATGAACCGCGCCTCTACGTCATGAAACGGTGGGAAGACGCGCTTGCAATTCATGTAGGGGTCGCTTCTTTCTGGAGAGCGATGGTGAACTAATCGTTGACCTTGTCGTTATGTGGTCTCCTGCATCCCTATGGGACCCCTGTGCAACCTTCCAATCTTACAAGTTGCGAGTTCCCCCTCAGGTCCCACTGCTTTGATGTTTGATATTGTGCACGTAGGCAGTCAAAAGCAGCAAAGGTGCGCAGGAGCTCTTGGGCAAGTACCGCTTTGATGGAGAGGAGGCAGCTCTTCAATCATGCTGCTGGTGCATTCAGCTTCGACTTTCACTTGGTATAATCACCTAGACCTTATGCCCTGTAAGTACAAACCTTGAAGAAACTCAATGGCTCCCTGGATTTCCCAGGCTTTTCATGCACGCAACCCCCATCGTGACCTGCACGTTGGTGACGTTGCGCGCGAGATGCAGAGCCCGATCGAGTGGACCAACATGGTCACCAGATCAGTACACAGTGCCCTTGTGTGCTTGATGTTGGTATGATAGATTGGCTGCTGGCACAAGTAATTTGGCTGGCCTGGAGCAGGCATGGGATAGCGTCGAATCAAACTCAGAGTTTGATTCGACGCTAACCCATGCCTGCTCTAGGCCAGCGCAGCTTTGCCAAATTACTTCTGCCAGCAGCCAATCATGCAAGAGGGGTTCGTTTGGGGAGAGTGGTCCGGCCACGACTTCACAAGCATGCCGCCAGTGATGCCCGTGCCTACCTCGGCCATCAATGTCCCTGGGTAATTTTGATCACAAATCAAGGTATACAATCGGATTCTCTTTTGTGCGCATTAGCAGGGAGACGACATCAGAGGCGTAGGATTGGTCGTACAGTACTTTGAACTGACCCAGGTGCAGAACTTCATTCAGAACATCGTGCAACTCCAAGGCCTGAATCCACAGCAGGTGGGCTCTTGCCAAATTTTGTTTTTTTTTTCAGGGTTCACACGTGCGTGGGGTCAGTGGATTAAGGCTGGGGCTTTGGCGCGCAAAGCTGGGATCCGGATTCGGGAAACTTGCCAGGTGGCACAACTCCTTAAGGACACCGCCGCCGCTCAGGGCGAGTACGAAGATTGATTTGAGAAAGATTTGTGAAAGGGATCTCCCTGGATCTCCCAGAAATTTCAAGAGTTCATCGTTTCCTGCAGTAATTCACAAGATCGCAATTGGACAATGACCGTGGACTTCCAAGCCCGACCGGGCTCTGCGTGCTGCTTAAAACAGGCTGTCCGGTGACTATAGTGGATTGGTGGTGCGTCTGGCATGTTGTTCGATCCAGCTTCGTTGTTGTCTTCAGGCGCTGATGTTCGCCCTTCTATTCCGGCATGCGCCATGTTGCTGAGATTTCTAAGGGTAGGGAACCTATCGATATAAAGGTGACAATGGCCTTGAATCAGGATCGGGGCATATTACATTACCTAACTCCAAAGCCCGCGCCTTCAAGAAAGAATTTGGGGGATATGTAGGGGTCATATTGAGCACGACCCATGTTTGCACAGTTCCCTCAAAAGGAGGGCTCCTTGTCTGGAGTACCTGGGCACCTCTGAGCAGCCTAGATAGCCTTTGGGCTCAACAAGCGCAAGTAAGGAAGAAGCTTCTGCATCTTTTGACAAGGGTGTCACGTCTTGTTGCACATGTTGATGAAAGCAAAGCCCCAGCAAACACACTTGACCCTTAACGCCTTTGACCCTGAGCACCTGATCCATGCATTCGTCGAATCTCTACACATGTTTTTGAAGCTCCTGTCCCTGCAGAATACTTTTGGATTCCAAGAGATGAGAGCAGCCTCGCCGCTCGTCTTGTCGATCCTGACCACTGTCTTGCTGCAGGAGCGCCATTTGGACCAGGTCAGGATGCTACAGATAAAGGTAGGCGCCCACCCACATAGCCTCCCCAGGAGGGTAAAAGAGATTATCTTTTGCATTGGGGTCTCCATGGCGTATGTGGGCAATGATTGTCAAACGCAAGAGAGACTGGGTACTCGTCCCCCATGTCCCCAAAACGAAAAGGTCCCTAATGTAAGGATCCCCAGAAACGGACTCCTCAATTCTTGTAAGCTCTAACCCCCATACAGCCCTATGTATGCCTTAAACCCTTACCACCCATTTGCAACGCAATTGTTGAAGCAACGCAGTGCTGCGCGCAAGGCCACCTTCGTCCACTTTCCGGTGCCATCACAGAGGCTGGGAGGATGTCACACCGGGTGGCAAGAGGGCAGACCTAGAAGTGCCTCAGTATGACCAATCGAGCCCGATTTTGGCAAAAAGTGATTCTGGAAGGGGGAACCCTTGCGTCGAGAATACCCGAACTTAGCCTAATTTGGTGCAATGGTGAATCTTGGGGTCTTACATTGCAAGGAGCAGCAGCAGCAACATCAGTAGGAGGAGGACGATCAGCAGGGGCATCACTTACAGCTTCCGCACCATTCTCATTCCTGTTTTTTGTTTCCAATGCTTGCAAGTAGCGGGTCCCAGAACCAGGTTTCAAATATTTTGGTTACTGATGAACCGGAAGCTGCAGGCACGCCAAGTATCACCAGGATTGCTTCGTAATCTCAACTCCCAAATTGGAAAAGAAGGACCCCATAATCAGGCTCAGGCTTTTTCAGATTAGTCCTTCAACCCCAATCGCTCCCAAAGTCGCTTAGAAAAGAGGTCAGAAGCCCTCAACCCTCTTGCCTTCACCCCAACAACCTCATGCCTTTGCCGAAAACATTTTCCGAAACACTGCAGCCCTTTGGCTTAGCGCGTCCGTGGACGTGCCCCAAATGTAGTTTGGGCGATGCTGCGATGGGCAAGCATTGCTGCGCTCCTGCTGCCTCTACAGGCATTCGGGGTATATAGCGCCGCTGAAAGCAACGTCGCAAATTACCGATTTTAGAAGAAGGGTTACTGCCCCATGGGATCTTGAAGACAGGTATGAAAGAGCTCAGATTGTTTTAGCTTGTCATCCCTCATGGCTACCATCGTGGGCTGCACATTGTCGTCTCAAATGCCCAAGGACTGCATGTGCCAACCTTACTGAACCGCATGACCCAAGGCTTAGGGTTGATGGAGAAGGCAGTGTTTGCGTCAGAGGACTCATGTGTACCTCAGGTAGTGCAACGGCCTGCTTTGCGACAGTCTGGGTTTAATAGGGGTTAGGGAAGCTACTGATTCAAACTTACAGTTCCGGGTTGTAGGGTTTCGGGGTGCAGGGACAGTAGTCGTCAAAACTATCATTATGGGTTACTACCCCCCTCTATACTATCCTTACATAACCTGAAAAAATTGGGGAACCTAGGGGGGGAGGTTGGTATAGGGGTGTAGTAAGGAAACCAATGAAACTAGGGTCAGGCCATGCTTGGTTCACACTGACAGACATTCAGCAATCTTTGCGTAAGCCTGAAGTAGGTTTCCCGGCCCGTCGACGCATTCGTAAGTAGTTAGGGATGTCCAAAGCATTTTTCAAATTTGCTTGCTACTGTATAATCCCTGAGGAGAGCTGAAATCACAATTTTGGATCAAGTTCCAAGGCACCCTTGATACAATCTTGCATTACGTTGGATTCCCAAATTTCACTGCAACTGATGGCTTGAAATAAAAACCTTAACCCCTTTGCACCCGAGACCCTGATCCGTGGGCATGAAGGAACCCTAAACCCAGAATCCTACAATTGGAATACCGTACGCAATCGCTAAACCCTTCAAGCCTAAGCCCCTAAACCCTAAGCCTTGGAGTGGCAGGTCGTATGTGAGCTTTCGGATGCTAGCCCCCTGGGCAAGGTTCGTGGTTCGCAGTCTGATCTGTAAAGCCATTGAGGGCTCAAGGTTTACCAGATGGCACATTGGGATAACTAGTGGCTTCCAGTTTTCTATGGGGACCTGCTCATGCGTACATTCTGGTGCCTTCAAAATCCCACCCTATATTGGCAGTGGCGACGCACTTATGTCATCTCAACAAAAATGCGGATCCCATCCCTACCCTAGATTCGCAAAGATTCTACGCAGTACGTGACAAATTGTGGTCGATGCTGCATAGCCATCGCTGGAACATCTACAGCCGACTTCCCAGGGCAGTTTGGTCCCATGCGAAATTCAGACATGACTGACCTACAATACTCTAAGCCGTCTAAGCCCCAAATCAAGTAGGAATGGAGGGATTCTAGCGGCAAGTGCTTCCCATAATGTACAAGCCTGAATAAGGAGGAATATGCTCCCAGCCCCTCATTCTGGAATTCTGGTATGATCTACGCTGCTGAAACGCTTCATAATGGCCTTGTTTGAGGAGTTAGATAATGTGCTGTATCTATCCGTTTATGAGCCCTACGTCAACCCTACGGTAACCCTTTAAGTAGGTTCCCTAACCCATTAGTAAATCAAGGGTCCCACAAATCAGGGACCCTGAAAGCTTGAGATTTAACTCTGCAGGACCGTGGTGGTACTTAAGCTTAGGAAATCTACTTGTGAAGGGCGACGTCTGGTCAGACACGGGTCATCTATGTAGGGGATGCAGTAACATGTGGCCGAAGACTTTCTAGGCCATCATGGACCTTCAGCCCAAACCCTTAACCCCAGTGAGTCACTAAACTGTTCTGCAGAGGCCTTGGAGCTGATCTCAAACCTCAAGAAGCATGTGGAGCAGGCCCAGCTGTGTAGTGATGGGTGTTTACTTGTACTAGTGCTACTTGGTTTACTTGTACTAGTGCTACTTGGTTTACTTGTACTAGTGCTACTGTCGCACAACCACCCTTGCAACAGCAGTGCAACCGCGTCATGCCAGGGCCAGTAGCAAAGCCAATAGGCAGTTGCTTGCTTGCCTAAGGCCGTAAATCCTGCATCCCAAACAAGAACTTTCAATCCTTCGCGCTAAATCCCAATCCCTATAACCCCCTGTCAGTTTCCATTTCATTTTCAACTTTCTTTTCCGTTTGAATCTTCATTATTGGGTGTAATATCCGTAGCTAAACCCCAAACCCGAAATCAGCTGCACTTGCAGGCCAGGGGTTTATCCAGTAGTAGGTTTGCGGACCGGAGCCAAATGGATCGGCCAAGGTCGGCAAACCATTTCCAAAGGGTTGAGAGATAGATTTCTGCAGTAGGGGGAGACTACAGGTTTCAACTGTATATCGGATGTTCCTTCTTCCTCTATTCCATCTCCGGGTCACTGCTGTGCAATGTCAAGATTGCTATCAATATCAAGCCTATACCCTGTACTGCCTCACCAGGAACTTCAGTGGACCTGAACCTGTGGATGGAAGAAATCCTGCGCCACCCCAAGTGCGCCATACCCTATGATTAGTAGTTGCAGGGACCCATTACGCCCTACACCCCAGGAAGCACAAGTGATGCACAATTTCCTGGATCCACGTTAGCAAAGCCTACCATCCCCCAAGTTTGAAGAGCGGAGGCACAAAACATCTGTCACGAGTTACCTAGGATATCAAATGCTTACCTCAAAGCCCCCGTAGTGCAAAATCCTCAGACATAACTCCAATATCGGACCTATACTCGCTTCCCACGTCTCCTTCAGCACCAGTATACGTCAACCCCTATGTCTGGATTGGAGGATGGAGTGAAGCAGCAGGAGGCCTACAAAAAGTACAAGGCCCGATGGGTATTCAAGATGGGTATTCAAGCAGGTTTTCCATAAAGGGCTTAGGGATGTTGATATTACCACCCAAAGTAGCGATCGAAAAGACAAGAGAGTGGGAAATGGAATTGAAATGGGGCTTATGGAGTGGATTACAGGGATCTGGGTTTCCAGAAACAAGGGGTCCTTGTTTGCTGGCTTCATAAGTCGTATAGTGCAATACTTTGGGGTCTTTATCTAGGTCCCTTTATTTCGGGAAACTACCTCCCGAGATTTTTGGAAGCTTGGGATCTGTTGGCTTTAGGGTACACAAAAATCAGTTCCGGGAATAAGGTCTTTGAAGCATAGCACTGTATATGCTGGTAGTTCAAGTCTCGGCGGTTTTATCTGATAGCACGATATATACCACATGTTACAGCTAATTACTGGAATTGTTTTAGCCCCTTCGCTCAACCCTAAGAACTCCTACATAAAAGCCGATTTCCATTTCATTCTCCATATCATTCTCCATTCCTTTCTCCATTATTGGTCCTGGTAGTTGTTCATAATATACCTTAAACTACGCTAAGAACATGTTCGATTGAAGTTAATACAGGCATGGGCCCTGCACAATAGACTTGCTCGGTACTATCTTGCAAGTAGAAAACGATCCCAGTCCAATCCCGCAGGGGATGCCCATATTCTCCTCATAGTCAACCTCAGTTACAAGAGTCCATATAGAATCCCAAACCCCTAGCACCTTGTTTGTTTTTGTAACCCATTTGGACCTGTCAAGCTCGACCAGTCCAATCCCAATGGGATGCCACCTTTTTCACGTTTGGGGCGAGTGTCTCAATTCGCCCTTCCTATTCAATCTTCCTCAGTGAAAAGGGCTTATAGGATATATATTAGTAGAGGAGACACAAACCCTAGTTCAGTCTTCGCTATGAGGCGGGCCCCACAAGAATCCAACAAATCCCGTTTGTGACGCGCACTCTTCGCTGGCATTTGCGTCAATATCTTGCAAGAGTGAACCGTTGAACCATTTGGCTAGTTGCTTGATTTGCACACAAGGCGCAGCTCAAATGTGGGTGATTGTTTTTAGCAGCCGACCATATATGACACCCGCTCCCAATGTGGTGGCCTGCCCCCCCCCCTCTCCCATGTCCCTGTGATGTGGTGATGGGCTGCGATAGGTATGATAGGGGGTTTACAAGTGGCGGGGTATGTTGGAGAACCGCACACCTTGAACAGAGGACACCAGGGCTACGCAGGCCTGTCTGTTTTGACACTGACGAATCCCTGAACAGTCATGGCTTCATCCCGGATCACCTTATCCCCTGATGACCCCTTTAAAGGGCCCCCAGAACAGCCAGCCATGCTGGAATTTTCCAACTTACGATCAGGATCAAACAATAGAACACAAATGGTTTGTGATATCCCTACCTAGATTCTCTTGAAACTTGTACATCATCTCAGTTTCCATTTCGTCCCTACACTCTCTAAACCCCATATTCTTCCTGTATGATATGACAGCAATATATCGGGTCCATAGGCTGCCTCCCATGATAGGTAACTATGCCCCTCGGAAAGTCCCATTTTCCAGGATTGGTGTGAAGCTCAGAGCGGAGAGCTCCTGCGGGAACTGGAAACTGAGAAAAAGGCCAAGCAAAAGATGGAAGCTGATGCTTCTCTGGAAGATGATAGCTTTAGGATTAGTAGGGTGCATTGTTTTTGGGTTTTGTGCGTCAACGGTTCAGGGATCCGAACGGCTTTCTGGACGGCCACTGCCTCTGCTTGAGTTTAACTCACTTAACTCTAGGACTTCAGACAGGTATTCTTCATAGACTTCAGGGTCCAAAGTAGTTACTGTTTTTAGGCTCAGGGTAAAGACTAGCAGCCAGCAGCAAATCGTTCACTAATTTGGCATATCTTGATAACATCGGATGTGCCCGCATGCCTTCAAATTTTACGACATCTCCGCGCACCTGCGCTTCCATGTCATAACTCGCAAGACTATGTGGTTCCCCACAAGTTTATCCCTCAGCATCAGGAGTTCAGGGTCTCCAAGAGCAAAGCCCAGGAAGTCCTCCATAAGAATTCTCAAAACCCATTCCCCGGCCCCAAATCTAGCAAGAGGCAAGACGAGGTTGGGATTTGTAGGGCTCAGAGTATTTCTTCTTAGAACCCCGAGGAGATTTACGAGGCAGAAGCGGCGATCGCTTCTGCATCAGCTGAGATCCAGAAGTTCGTCTCGCAGGCAAACCTAACATGAAGTGGTAAGCTTATGATCTCCTGAGGACTAGTGTCTCCGTAGTAGATACTTAAGGGAAACTCGGCTTGATTCTGCTGTTTAAACAACAAATCAAAGAGCCCTGATTCAACACCTACATTTGGCGTAAACCCATTATAGGCAGCACCCAACCGGACAGATTAGCTTTGGAAACCCCATGTTTTCCAGCTTCTAACCGCGTGTCATGTGGGGTTTAGCTGTTCACATTTAGGGCTTCAGGTCGCAGTGTTGAGGGTTCAGGGCTTCTGCCCCGGCATTTATATACACTGTATATAATATACTTAGGCCCAAACTATGTGTACCTACATGGGAGAACTGTTCTATGTATTTACCTGGGGGCCCTCGCCTTCTCTGCCATCATCCGTCGCAAAGTCTTTGCTCTGGATCCTCAAATTTGAGGCTTTAGGCTTGGTTGGAGCTGGGTGGAGCCCAAGATCGTGCCTTGACAGTCACACATTCTGAAACCTCGAGCCCTAAGCCCGCACCCAACACCAAGATACCTGGCGTTCACCTAGAGCTTGTTCAACAGTTCGCTGTGCATATGAACTTATGGACGCTGCCGAGTCTGTATTTGTATTTCGGGTGCAGGGCAACATGGGTGCAGCTGGGGCGGTTGGCCTTGCAGGCGCAATGTGAAAACTTGTAAAGCCCCTGGCCCTCCAAGTAGGTGAGCCGACCAAGACCGGCATAGGAGAAGGTTCAGGGTGTAGCGTTTTGCGGTTTCCCTCCCTAGCTCAAGTTTGACTAACATGGAATGGAAGCCATATCAGTCACTTTGAAAGAGCGGTAGTCTTGAGGGTGCCATTTCTGGGCTTTGCTAAGTTTCAGGATTGCACCCCATGCGCTAGCAGTCCCGTAAACAGATAGTGGCGCGTTTCTCATCGTAGGACTTGTCCAAGACTGTCAGTATAGACTATGGAGCACGATCATAGTCCGTTTTCAGTGGTAGATGCTTAGTAAGACGAATTGGATCTTATTTAGCTCAACCACGCAGACTTACGTGTACTTTCTTATGGTCGCAGTTGGACAAAGAAGAACGGATCCTTATAATAAGCAGCCGCAATAAACCCAACAATAAGCACTATGCTTCATTTCTTCCCTAACCACAGTAAGCAAAAACACCCTTCCCCCTGAACTTCAGTTGCTGAAGGTTGCACGAGCTGACGCCAAGCTCAACGACGCAAAGGAACTGAGGCAGCAGGCCAAAGACGGGTCTGCTCATACATTTCTATGCAGGGTCTTAGGGTTTAGTGTCGACTTCCAGGTCTCAGGGCTCTAGGATGTTTTAGGGGTTTAGGGTCTTCAGGTTCCGAGTCTATGGTCTTAGGTCTTAGGTTTTACATTGTAGGTTCTTTCGCTTTGGTATCTTGCAGGGTGCAGTGTGTGCCTGTGTGGGTTTAGGGTCTCCAGAACCAGGGGTGAGTAGTTAGCGCTGGCCAGACTGCAAGAATGAGTATGATGAAAGTAGTTGCTACTGGTGACTTGAAATCGCGGTCACGAGCCCAAAGCTCTACAGAGAAAAGCCACTTTGACTACAAGCAATCTAGATCCTGCACCCTGTCCAGAAGCTAGTCGAGCTCCAAGACCTGCTGCAAGAAGAGGGGTGTGGTGACCCCAACCCCCCAAATTAGGATCATGTAGAGACTACCATCAGGATCTATACGCTTCTTCCCTCGGGCTCAGTATTTCCAAGCTGGGCTGCTAGAAAAGCCGCTGATGGAACAGTACTCAGCCAGGGCCTCGCAAAGCAGAGGTGGAGCTCACACCTGAGTGGAGCCAGCAATCCTACCAAGAACTTTAAAAAATCATTCAACTACAGAATGTGGTTTGTTTTGAAGGCGTCAACTCGTTGCTTCACTGCATTTCAGGGTTCAAGATGAAGTGTCCGGGTTTGCTGGGCCGCTGCCAAATACGCTCTCCCAAACCAACTCGTATCACCTAAAGGGCTCCTGAAAGGTCAATGTCTAAACAGTGGTATGATGTCTAGCTATGTCATGTATAACTCTTGTGGGGACCCATGAAAGCCTCTGGCCGTTTTGTCGGGGCTGCGGAGCTATGAGAGTGGAACTAGATTTATAAACGCGCCCCAAGGCTCCACGCCACATCCAGTAACCTTAAACCAAAGTTGGCACAACTGGATCAAAGGGTGCTTTTGATGACAAGTGTGTTAATTCATGATCCAAATTTCAGCGTCGGGTCCTGTTGGCAGGGCGCTACTCGCTGAAGGGCTCACGCTGTTTGAAGGGCATATGGCAGTATATGACGACTGCAATGCTGAGAACTCTGCGGCATCTTACGTTGCAATCAGTTGATCGCTTGCACCAATGAATCGGCAAGTCTACCCTGCCAGAGCAGGGACTTCCTAAAAAGTAAGCTCGCGGTCTCGGGACCTCGTGTTGAGTTTGGGCTGCTCTGGAACGTTTGCTGTACACCGTTAACCTGCAGGAGCGCAAGGACTTTGAGACATCCCAAAAGTCCTTGTCGGACACGATCACCCTCCTGGACAAAGCAGGGGAGGCAAGCCCAAAAGGAATCTGTGTGGGTAGGGGAAACCCACAACCCTAGGTCCCTTTTAAGAAGTTGTAGGCCATACATTGCCATACATGTACACATACAAGCACTTATGTGTGGGGATTCAGTATGTAGAGGTTGTACGGACAATGCAGGGTATATCCAAGCAAAATCCTGCTGTCTCTTACGATTGTTAGGGCACTGGTGGCTGGTGTTTTATCATCTGCCTACCTGGATTTCAGATTGCATCTTAGAGGCCCTTCACACTTTCGAGCGCAGAAAGTTTTTGCGAGGCACGTCTTTTGCCATGAAGGCGTCTCTGGAGTGGTCCACGCTTTCTTCCGTGCACTGGATCTTGGGTAACGCCCGATGGGGACCCTGTCCACATCCGCGTGAGAACATGAGGTCATTCACACACTGTGGTTTTGCAAACATTGTGCCGTCAATTCGATCCCAGCCCGTCCTGTTGGCTGGACCTCTGGTGGACAGATTGCTACGTCAAACCCCTTCCCTTGTCCATGGTTTGAAGTACATAAGTGTACGTCCCGGGTCCCTTTGCACCTGCCCGCTGTCTGTCTGACGGGTAGCCATCTGATTTCTGATTCCCTGATACTTCCTGCATCCGTTGACGCGTACGCGGTACGCTGGAAATATTGCTCATTGCCAGATTGTCCTTTGGATTTATGGCTGGTATGTGGTTCCTGCACAACAAAGAAAAAGATTGGGTTGTCTTCCCAGGCGTGCGAATATGGACCGGATCCTGTTTCTCAAGCTTGAAGGGATCCCAACTACAACCTTATATTAACCCTAAAGTGCCTGAGGGTACCGCATTTATTGGGAAGCCCCCTGTGGGTCTAGGGTTGCGGGCTTGTTAGGGTCTGGTATTTCTGATCTGGCAAGAGCACTCATAACAAAACAGGCTCTCTTCGGTCATTGCAGGCCATCTTTCTGACCATTACTGTCACTACCACTTTCCGGATGACACTAACCCTGCGCCCTCCTAAGGCCTTGTCGCCTATTGTAGCCATATTCTAAACTCCAGGAATAACCCTTAGTAAGCCCTATAGTACTCCCCTATATCATCCCCTACACCCGTTTTTAAGCAGTTTAGATTATAGCTCATTTGGGCGAAGAAGAGCATCCTGGTGGCGAAGGCTAGGCCCAGCTCTTCATTCCCGCTAATTAAAAAAACATCACCAACTTTCAGCCCTAAAGTTCCAAATAATTCTTCCAATGAACAAAATCCCTGGAAGTCCCCAAGATACTCCCCCAAGAGATCCCTACAGGAATGTTGTTAATCAGGTTCTTGCTGGAGAGAAATCCTCCAAAACTTCAACAGGGCTTCTGTGCCTCAGCAGCCACAGTGGAGCGGGGCCTTTTGCTCATGTACTTGAGGTTGAGTTTAGGGTTAGGGTTTAGGGGGCTTGTGGTTGGTAGCAAAGGGAGGACTGGAACCTTGGGATGACGGTTAGTGAATTTACAGGGACTGCAAACGGAATCAATGGTGATCTGTTCCCAGCTAAGAGTCCTCATGGACTGCAACGCCCAAACCGGGCGCCAAGTCAGGGCGTGACCTCGCATACTGCAGGCCTTGATTGCGTTTAGTGCCTTGTAAGCTTCCAAACATGCAGTCCCGACCCACGATCACGGTGGTATTTAGGTTTTGTGGGATCACCACAGGTGCAGAAATTACGACTGAGGATTCAGCATGGCCTTGTGAAAGCCCTCACAGCACGAGAAGTACTTGGATATCCCTGCTGCGCCCCCATGGTTTGAATAAGAAGAGAACAGTTTACAGCTCCGACTGTGGCCTCCAAGTATATAAATGACACCTAATTACTTTGAGACCTGCGGTCGATAAATGCTGCCTGGGCCAATTTGGAATTTGAGGAGTATCGCTCGAGAAAGATGTGCGTGTCTGGAAAGCCAAAGCTTCCAACCCGAAGCAAGCATGCGGAACGGAATAACATGCTAAGGGTGTCCAAGAATGACCGGGCCCTTTACTAGGGTCACCTGAAAACGGAAACCACTAAGCTTGGAACCCGGCAACTCGCAGAAGTGGCTTCAAGCACTCTTCTGAGCCTCATACCAGGCAAGTGTCATCCGAGGAGGCGCGCGCGCGCAGTCTTACCTAGGGGGATCCTTGAGTCCACAGAAAGCCCAGTACGCCTTGATGAAGGAAGATGACCTAAATTATAATTGGGCCACTCATTTGATTCAAGGTTGACCTCTTCATTTCGAAGTATTGGGCTCCGGGCCTCTCCCTACCCAGAACCCCCAACCCATTCTTCAAACTCGAGAGACATACTTCAAGTCATCGCCACATCTTAATCTACTTAAGGTTGTGGAGGCTTTGGGTGTGAGACTTGGGGAACAGTCCGTAAAGGGTCAAGAACGGCGTTGCCAATGGTCGTTGTTGGATATACTTTACGACCATGTCTCTAAATCCTATACCTGCAGAAGTGGTGGGGAACCCAGTCTCGATGACCTGTTGTGCCAAGACATCAGATCGTACTGAGTCATAGAAGCTCTGCATGTCCAATAGCATTGCTGCGTGTGAGCCCCATGCAGATTCAGTCCGTCATTCTGCAACTCAATTTTCAAAACCCGTTATGGAATGGAATCAGTATACCTAAGTCCTCATGAACCTGAATGTACTAGAGGGTTCAGTGATATTTCTTGGTGGAAGGGTCTAACCTCCCAAAACCCTAGACCTCTGAACTCTACGCCCAAAGAGGATTTCTGGCGTTTTGGGGACCGCCTGGCCCAGTAGTTATGCCTGTGGGCGAAACTGTTGCAGGCCACGCACGTCAACGACATGCTGCTGAGCTGCACAACTAGGTACCGGGATGTTTGCAGTAGAAACATCAGGAATGAACGTCAGATGATAGTATGGGCCAATGTGCATGTATTGGTGAAACGGTTTGGGAGGATTTTGGTATGCAAATTAAGGTGAATGCAGGAGATTTTGCACCCTCTACAATTCCTGGTTGGGACCTTCCTGATTGCTGTGCAAAGATGCTGAAAATTAGATCCGGGGATCGTGCAAGATTTCCTCCAGTCTCCATACGAGCGAATAACCTTCCCCAGATGGTTGCACTGGAGGAATAACACATCATGACAGGACTGCCAATTGTGCAGACGCCTGGCAAGATCCAAGGGAGGGTCTGAATTGTTGGTACCAGAGCCTTCTGTGATCTTCTTTGTAGTTCAAGCCTCTTTGAGCTTTCCTGTGCGGGAGCCGATTCTGTTGAACAAAAACAAAGTACATTTCAGCCGATGATGGAGTTTTAGGTTTCTGTGTTTCCCATGACTTTGACCTATCCAGAGCTAATATGCACATTGAATCAGGTCCCACAGGCATTCAAGATTGGGGAATGACGTAACAGCATATTAGGTACGAAGCCACTTCTTCTTGGTACATGGGTTGTTCTAGGCAACCCTGCACGATAAGCCAAGCACGGGAGGAGGTGTGCGGCTACGGATGACTATTTACCTGGAGCTTTGTATACACAGGGAGCGGATCCCATCAGTACTATAGTAATTCGCCCATTCCTAGCCAAGCACCAGGGAGCGTTTCGCTCTTGTTTGAAGATTCTGTAACTAAGCGGTATTGACCGGTATTGGGCCCTCTGGGTAATTTGTTTTCGGCCACTCGCACATTGAATTGACTTGACGAGAGCACTGTGCAATGACTGACGCTGTTTAGAACCGCTACGCGCGAGGGGGCTCAAACATGCAAGCGCGCCGCAAAGTAGCATGTCCCGCAAGAATCACGTACAACCCTGAATAATTACCAAGAACGACCCCTTAATTTGGATCGATCCTGACATGTATATAGACTTTGGTAGAGTGTTCTTATTCACGCCCCTACACTTCACACAGGAGTTCTGTCATCAGTCAAGTTTTGAGCCCTCAGGACAGGCATCGGAACATTATGAGTACAACGGGCACCTAGTTGGAGGTTCATGGGTAGCTCCGTACGGTGATATGAGGAGGATGAGTGTACGTGTATCTAGTGGAAGCCTGAAACATTTGTGGCACGGCATTTACTTCGAACAGCGCTTGAACCGCCAAGTACTCTTGCATCATTGAGCTGTTGATGCTCGCCATGGCGCTGGGTTTGGGTCGCTTCAGGCCCTCCGAATGCTGGCGGGCATGCGACTGCGAGAGCTGGCTCACTGCGCTCATGATCTTTCTGTTCGGATGCTTTCTGCTGACCGTCTTTGTCATGATTCTCGCCGTGCGCTCTCTCTTCTGGGGGCTGATGATCATAGTGGTGACGGCTGGCCTTCTAATTTTGGGTGGTTTTCTCCTTCTTCGCAAAGCTGAAGCAAGCATTCGCGAAGTGACTGCCAAACCTCACTTTGGGTCAGAGTTGCGCTTCACCTGGGCCTCGTGTCGCTTTGACAGAGTGGGGTCCTGGCCCCGGCCAGCGTTCCGTCACTGGGTTGCCGTCAAGGAATTTAAGTTAAGTTACTATAATGGGTATATATAATATAATAGGTACCATGGTTCCCCTAATATAGTAACTCAAGTTACCAGAATAATGTGTATAGATGATACATAGTATGGTTTCCCCAATATAGTAACTTAAATTCAAGCTCCTTAATCGCAACCCAGGTCAGGTCTCCATGAGGCGGGGCCCCAATGGACCCGGGGAAGCAACAGAGTGGGCCAGGTCCCCCCCACTTTCGACCATTGGCCCAGTGGAGGTGATGCCACAGAAGACGTGCCTGTGTCGCTGGGACTTGTCCCTTAATTGTGTTTTTTTTGAGGATTACATATTGTGTCCCCACATAAACCAAGAGTCAAGAGGCTAACCTTAGAAATTTATAGATGCTAGACACCTGGGAAACCACGAGACATAACCCGCTACTGGACACTTAAGGTTGTCTGGAGGAGTTCCTTCCATCAAGCCAAGTTGCCATCCTTCCTTGTGGCCACATCTACCACGAGACTGGGCTTGCCAGCAAAACCTTTTTTTGCTTTGGGGGTCCTGCTTACCTATTTACCTAGTGCCGGAAGGGAGCCCTTTTTTGCCTTAGGTTATCGGGGGGGGGTCCCAGGAGGCGTGCATTGCAAAGTGGTCCTTCTCCACTGCAGCTGGCACGGCCACCTGCCCATCTTGCCGAGTACGTTATGAATTGCGGCCACATGATTTTGATGATCCTTAATGTGATGCGAATCGTCAGGTGCCCCAAGCACTAGGCATTGGGCATTGCCTTTGAGAAGGCATTCAGACGTCGGGGAGATTTGAAGGTCCTCTGCCTGTCTACATTCCTGTCCAGTTGCTGCATTGTTTGGTATGAGCTGCTCCGCACCAGAATGGGTGAAGTGACATGTCCTTTACGTTAACAGGAAACTTCAAGTGCAAAAGTCTGCTCCCCGTTTCGCGGTCCCCATTTTACATATCTTAATTACTGGAGCGGTGATGTACGGGGGATCCGTGTTTCGTCAACACCCGAAAAGTTTCTTGGTAACGACAGCTCATCCTGACGCGTTGGCCAATGTGGGGTTCAACGCAGGCTGGACCGCAAAGCTCTGGGAAGTTGCTTGCGCTAGCCCTACCCACAATGAGGGTACACGGCTCATGCGCATATGATTATATAAATACATACATACGCAATGTACTACGCAGGTATATGTATATTTTAGTGCCCCAAGAACCAACATAGAAACCCCTCGGCCCCCAAATATATGCTAAACGGGTACCTCAACCCTTTGCTAACATGGAAGCCCGAAAGGGCCCCAATGAAGGTTGGTGTCCTTTTCAACGGTGGCCTGTATGAGCTTCTATGCTAGTATGACTCAGTATGACGTAGAAGCCAATGAGCCCGAAACCCCCAAAGCAGCTTCCTGAGTTGTCCAACTTTTTTGAACATCTGGCCTGAAAACTTGGACCCAAGATGCAGTGTGAGGCAAGTTCAGGGCCCCAGGGTTGGAAGAAAGGAGTCAAGACAAGCTCAGACACAAAGCCTGAGCGAGCACATGCCTCCCTGATGCTTATCAGGGAATGGGGGGGAATGGGTTCTGGGGACCACTGGAGGGGCTTGTATAGCGCCTGGTACAGGAGCCTTTCCCTCATTCCGTTCTACGAACCAGGTATATACACGTTCCAAAGAAGCAGGCGAAGCCTGCACAGACCTCTCTCTTCCTTCACTTCCAAAGAGTATCCACTCATCTCTCAGATAAAGCACCGCTGTTTTCTACGAGCTTCGAAGAGAGTGGGATTTCCAAAATTAGCGACATCATGCGACACATAATCCCCAGTAGGGACCTCCACAATGCCCATAATCCCTATCTCTAGGGTTCCTTGTTTTGAGAACCTCCACAGTATAGCCTGGAGGTGTCTTTTGCCGGACCATTGCCGGGTCACAGCAAGCCGCTGTGGCGTCAATGCTCACCTGACCATCGAACAGCCAAAGAAATTAGCCGCCTAGAAAGTCCTAAGCCCCTAAACCTACATGCCGAGCTCTCAACCCTTCTGTGTGGTGTGGACGTTCATTTTCCATCCTCACGCGGCAGAAGCCTTCAGCAACATCGGCAAGATCACCTGGCAGCCAAGATTCCGTGACAAACACGGATCGAAATGGCTGACTGATCTTGTAACTGTGCGACAAGGCGCCAGTTTCTAGTCCTAGTTTCTGCCTGCTGTTCCTTGATCGCCAATGAGGGAGTCTCTCAAGGCAACCTCTAGTATTGTGCAGGAGAACCCCTAATGAATTGTTGCTTTATCCCAGGATCCTTACGGGTATCTCTCTGCTAAGAAATCCCCAGATGCTGGTGACGGAGCAAGCAGGCCCCCTTCACAGTTAGGACCGCCTATCCCCTATCATTACATTTGCCTACAAGAGACTACGAGGTGGGGGGGGGGGTGTTTAAAACTGTGGGGGGGGAGAGTACTTGTATCTTGCCATTCATGCTGTGCGATATGCGGTTCCCAAAATTCACAGGGATTCCCAGCATTAGTGGTCCTTGTTTTGGAGTCTAGTACTTTGGGGTATACAAAGTAGACCTCTTTTTGGCAATGCACCTGTTGGTTCTGAGAGAGTGCAACCTCTTGGACACTTATTTAGATAGCCCGCCGTAGAGTACTTTACGGCTTGGGATGTCAGCTTCTCAAATGTGAGGTCTTTTCAGGTGTTCAGTTTGAAAGAAAAGGTTGATCTTGGCACACAACAAGAGCCACCTGGTGCCTGACTGGGACTGAGAGAAGGGATCGCTGTAACCGGGCGGTCCGAATAACTGATTCCCGATTCCCTGCTAAGCACCGCCGAGAGGAAACGTTTGCATGAAGATTGCCTTTGGAAATTGTCGTACTCCCCTGGACTGCACTGGGGGGGTGGGCGGGCACCTGGTATGAAGTTCTTCGGCTTTGCTACCCGCGAAACTTGATTAACCCAACTATGGTGGAACATATTGCCGCTTTCCAAGTACAAGATCGTTATATACTCGCCGCAAAGGGCCTTCGTTGTGGGACTCTGCGGCTTCTAAAGGATTAGAGAGTCTCCTTATAGAGGGATAAGCAAGGCTTTCTACAGGGCCATTACTAGGTTGCTTTGAAGAAGACTCCTGGTGCTTAAGCAGCAGGAGTGGGAACGGTCATGTAGGTCCTATTGTTATGGTATATGCGGGCATCTCGAGCTTGGCAATTCATCTTGAAACCCAATGCGCCAGATCTTAAACTGACGAACCCTTCATTCCGTGCTAGCAGCCAGCAAGCAAGTAGCCCCAGCAAGGAGCTAGTTTCAACGTTGGCATACCCAGCATACTCATAAAGTCCCGAAATATGCATCGTACAGAGTCAATAGGCCCGCCCGCCAGGGGAAGAGGACATCAGCGCTTTGACAAAAAGCAAACTACCTACAACGTAGGCCTTTTAGCGCTAAGCCTTAAACCCCAAGCCCCAGCCGCAGCCGTACTTAAACCAACCCAGCCGTGAACCCTTTATACCAAGACTCTGAACGCCTTCAATCCCAAAACAAGAAAAAGGCTCCTGGCACTCGCCGCTCTAGTGGAGTCCACGGCTTTGGCGCCACGGGCCTCGGAGCTCACAGCGCTGGCAGCGCTGCAAACTCAGGAGGGTGGTTTGGGTTGAAAGGGGTGTTGGGGTCAATGTACTGTAGAGACCCTTTAGGGGATTGTAGGGATGCGGCATGCTGGATTTTAGGGTTAAGGGTGCATGGGTTCAGGTTTTTAGAGCTTATCACTGGAGTCATAGACCCCTAAAAGCCCTCATTTGCTTTGGTGTGAGGAGGGTGGTGCAGGGTTTGCGGGTTTATGGCTTGAGACTTACTTGGAGGTTATAATCCAATATAATCCAGTTAGAAGCCCCTGGGTCGGTATGCATAAGCGCTGCCATGGTAGTTCAAAGTAGTTCACCTCTCTTACTTCGCCTAAGGGTGCTGTTCCGGGTGCAGGGGTGATGCAGTATGGGACTGCAAAGTTTTGTTACGAGTCTTCCTCAAAGGAGGGTTTCCCTTATGCTCCCCAACATAATACAGGTACTGGCACCTGCAACAAGGGACCTGCAGTGTTGGGAAACCTCCACATGCAGGACGACGCTGGAGCACCCAACGGCGGATACCAGCCGTGACGCGGCAATTTTACTGTTTAGGGTTCAAGCTTAAAAGGAGCTTACGCTGTAGGATTTAGAGTGGGGGGTTTAGGGATGGGTTGTACCTTTTGTCAGTCCATCAGGTTGACAGGCTCTGGATGTAAAGAAACACACGCTTTCCACAGCGACCCGACCCAAACTTGCCTCGAACCCCATAGTGGTGTAAAGGCCAGGGACACATTTCAAGATGCTATCTGTCACAAAGAAATCCCAATCTGTCCTTGCGCGGAGCAAATTTGATTTCATGTCAATGGCTGAATACTGGGGGAGACTCAACGGAAGGAATCTCTGTGTGGGAAGGTTCTAGGAACAAGGCTGTAACTACCGGTGGTTTCTGTAAGTACTTGTTGGGACCTTTAGGTTTAGTAAGTGGCTCGGGAACCTACCTAGCGGTAAAGGGTTGCAGTACGGTTATCATTGGTCATTGGTTTATCATGGAGTCACACAACAGAATAACCAAACTCTACAGAGCCCTAAAGTACTGCGACGCGTAACCAGACGAGCTCTCACAAAGCTACGGAGGGTCAGGGGAGTGGTGATGAGATCCTGTTCAATAGGGCTCTAAGTCTACTGCAAGTATGGGGCCCCAAACTCTATCGAATGGGTCTGCGTTACATCTTATTGCTTACGTCATTGCTAACCACCGATAAGCTTATGCCTTTGGGTGGTTTGCAGGTCCCGTTTTTTCAGCCTTCAATGATTCCTTAGATGTCAGCTTGCCAGATGGGGGGCACGGGGGTAGCTCCAACTGGCTTATCGTCAGGATGGCTATACTCATGATTTGTTATAGCCTGGTCTGAAATTTGGAGTGCTTGCAACTTATAACTCCGCTGCAGTTTGGAGCGTAGGTTTCTTGTTGGCACGGAATGGGAGAGGGTGGTGTTTGTGTCCATTACACGAAGAATTGTGGGGGTCATTTCGGGTTCCCGCTCTTCGTTCATCCCCGGCTGGCAAGATGCAAGTAAAAGAGACCACATGCGAGGCCCTAGTGGTTGCGGGGCATTTGAGCTCAATCGGATTCTTGTTTTGTCGGGAGCCCTTCCGACTGCGTGATCTAAACTCGCAACTGATCGACCTTCAGTCTTGAAGGGCTCTAGGTGGTTGCCAACATGTTGTACGAAAATATCAGCTGCAACTGACCTGCAAAGTTCTCCCCGATGTGGGAGCTAAAGCAGGTAGAAACACGCCTTCTATACCTCATAGCACCTGAAACCCTGCTGCAAGAGTCTGAGCTGGTTTCAACAGAAATTCTCTGTGTACCGGCCGCTAAACGGTTCAAGACCTGTACTCAAGGGAACCTGGAGTTAAGTAATGTACAACATCGCAGGCACGTCCCATTTCACAATATATCGTAGCCTTGTTGAATGAGGTTCCATAACCTTTCGTAAGCCTCCGGACTCAACAAAAATGATTCCTTGTTGGCGAAACATCGAAGCAGGGGCAGTGGCGACCTCATTGAGCTCCTGAAGGAGATGCAGGATGAGGCACATGACCTACATTGTATCACAATCCAAATAGTTGCTATATGTGGCGGGATTTGTAGACAATGTGCAAGGACCTTACGGGGATTGTGCAGGAACAGTTTCTATTTTGTGCTCTCTAAGGCAAGTAAGGACTTATCGCTGGGTACAGGAATGCAACATACAGAGCTGGAAACTCAGGTTGTGGCTTTTGCGGATCTCTGCTTGTAGGCTTGCTCCTGGCCTCAGATATGGTACGCCACGACACGCTATTGCATGGGGCCTCAATCAAAGAATGTCGCACTGCGCTTGTGGGGCTTTTTGCGGGCTTTTGCTGACAGCTGTTTGAAGCAACAGGTTGTTGCTCCTGAAGCTTCCGCAGCCTGTTTTTAAAGCCTTCAGACAGCCGAAGGCAGAGAAGAACCTTGCAGACCTGCGCAAGGCTGAGGCGAGCGGACTTCTAAATCCAGTTCATCAACTGTTCCTTTTGTCATACCGTCCTCTCAAGACCCCATGCAATTTCCCCTACATCTGAGCTAGCTGGCGTCTTGTGATGACTGCGCAGTTTCGCAGCTAAGCAGTGCGGGTAGGGTAAGTGGAGGAGCAACGCAATGAGGGCGCTCGTGACGTTGTGTTTGACAGTAATCTGCTGTATGGTGCTGGGTGGTTTTGGATTCCATGCTTTGCCGCTGTAAGGCATGGTTGCAGTTGGGCTGCAGTAAGCGCTAAGGTGCAGCCTTGGGCTGTAGGGCTACGGCTATGCAAAAGACGTTCTGCTTCAATGGAACTCTGGACAGCTAGGTTTCAAACCACCTCACACTGCCCCAACGAGCCCGCTCAGTTTAGTTTACAGGCTTGAGGGTCTTCATTCCTGTTGCTTGTAGGGAAGATGCATACTTGACATGCCACAACCACATCTATCTGGTTCATCCACTGATGGTCAATCGGGCATCTATATAGAATCATGAACCAGGTCTACAACTGTTTAAAAACACTCCTGTGTGATTCGCTCCCAAGACTCCCACCACCTCCCGGCAGGAGCAGGCTGCCCATACCTTCAAGCTTCTGTCTGTGCGCGCCCCATCTGTTGCCATCCTTCGATGCTGCCCTGCTTGCAATTCTCTGCTAACCACCATCAAGCCTAGATTTGTGAAGTGGCCAGCTAGGCCTGAACAGGTCTTTTGGAACCTGCCCGCAAATTCAGAAAGGGTTTAGGAATTAGGGTATCCGCAACCTAGTGAGCCCCAAAAAGGACTTTTGGGCACTCACTCCAGAGAGCCACGCCATTGTGGAGAGTAGTTTCCAAAGCAAAGATGTCACAACCGCTCTTTTGGGCGCAGCACTTCTACAGCTAAGTTAGTGAGCTAAAAACGAGCCCTAACCTTTCACCCCTTAATGTTCCTTGAAAGCGCCAGCTGCTGAGGGATCACTTCAGCGCCAGCTTGGCGACGATCAGATCCATGGCAGCCTCGGGTTTTGGGGGGTTTTCGGGTGAACGGATTCGGCCTTGGGATTTGAGGGTTGTGGGGTTAAGGGCTTCGGGGTTCGTTTGGGATGTAGGGCTCGGGAGCTTTAGGACTGCAGTTGTGTGCAGCATTTGGAGTCAGGGTTAGCATCCCGGGTTTTGGCGGGCTTGCGGGCTTGGAATTCAAAGTTGCAGGTTTGGGGTTTGTTTTGAGGGAGAGGCTCTATAGGGCCCCAGGATGTAGAATTGGGGAGCTTAGGATTGAGAGGGTCAGGGCCTTGAAAGGGGGTTTCGGGTTTGGAATATGATTGCCGTTTAGGGTTTGGATTCAGGGGTCGGCTCGGGCTTGCCTTTTTTCGAGCCTGCCCGTCATCAGTTCTTGCTCCTGTGAAATTTTAGTCATCAGCTCCTGCTCCTGTGAAATTTTAGTCATGAGCGCTAACGCATCGCATGCGATGGCAGAAGCTCATAATCCCTTCCCCTAATATCAAATCCCCCCAATATTAGATGATGTATTCAGAGGCTTAAAAATCCAGAAGATTATTTTGAAAAGGGGAAGACTATTTTTAAAAGGGGCCACTAAACAATGAATTAGGGTGAGTTTTGAGGTCATTAGGGGTATAAGAAGAAATACAAAGGAATTAGGGATCCCCTTCATTTCCTAAGTTTTGACTGTTTTTTCATATGGTTTCAATAAAGGATTGTATATACAAGAACTGAATGCGATTTTAATGATTTTATTGCAATTTCAGCCGTAATTCGTTACATCTCTTTTGAGTTTCATTCGATGTCAATTGACTCTGAATTTATGTTCATTACAGTTCAGTTGATTTTGACGGGATCTTAATTCGATTTCAGTTGATTTTAACGGGATGTTAATTCGATTTCAATTGGTCTTAAAAAGAAATTTAATTGAATTTCAGAATTGATTTTGTCGTGGTTTTAATTCGGTTTCAATTGATGTTAAAATGAATTTTAATTTTAGTTCAATTGATTTTCACGGACTGTTTAATTAGATTTCAATTGGTTTTAAAAGCAATTTGACTGAAATCTTGGTACTTTAATTAGCTATTCATTTTCCATGGAATTTAAACGGAGAGAAAGGCAACCCTATCTCATTCCGACTAACAACATACACCCCTAATATTAGAAAATTTGTCGGGGCCCGGATTATTTAATACTAGGGAGGGAACGTTGTTTAATGTTAGGGGGAAGCGATTAGGATCTCGCCGTTGCACAAGCCCAGACGGAAATATGAGGGATCTATGTAGGTGGATGTATTATCGAGGTCGCTCGCTGGGAGCTCATTTCAGGTGCGGGTCCATCGATACTGGGAATACTTCTCAGGAGATTCAAAGGGAGTGGGGGAAGGAATATATGCACCATTGCAGGAGGCTATCTGAGGATTATTCTCGGGATCTGCGAACAATTACAGGATGTTGATAGCTTCGGGGCTGGCCTGACTGGCAGCGCTGTGCTGTCCGATATCCGAGCTTTTAGGACCACATACTGTGCTTTTCATTACTGCCCATTGCCCATAGTACAAATCTTAGATTGGGCTTGCATGCTGCTGCTGCTGCGCGATGAGGGCTTCCACGGACAGGGCGAGAGAGAGAGGGAGAGAGAGAGAGAGTCTGTGTATTCGCTGGTGCCGACCGGACAGCGCGGACGTGCTGGGCTCAGTGCAGTGCCCTGACCTACCGGGGTAGGTAGAGCCCGTAGAAGAAGAGGAGAGAGAGAGAGAGAGAGAGAGAGAGTGTGTGAAAGAAATGGAGTGAGTCAGTGAGTGAGCGAGTAGAGAGTGAGGTGTATATAGACACATATACAGACATGGAGGCTCAGGGAGGTGTAAATATGTTGTTTGCCTGAGTACATGACTCCTTTCACTCCTTTCCACATTTTTTGGCAAACGCCAAGATGTGTTTTGGTTGATTTCCAGCCTTGCAGAAGCCGGCAGAAATGAGAGGATCCTGCTTGTTTGCTGCTTTCTCTGGTGAGGCTCAAGTTCAGAAACAATACCTGCCTTGTGTCCTAAAGCCCCTCAACAAAATCACCACAACACTAGATGCCCTGAAGCCTGAAGCTTTCAGGACCAGCTTGGCAGCTGCGCAGAAGGCACGAGCTGCAAGCGAGACGCGCCGTGCCAAGCTCCAAAGCGACAGGACCGCACAGGCTTGAAAGTTAAACTCTGCAGTGCATATCGTTCACGGTATAGGGCTTTGAGCTTATGAGATGTTGACGTCATGCACCCCATGGCCTCAGGGCGGAGGGCTAGACTAGACAACACTGGCACTGACCACAAAAACATGTGAAGACAGAGCATGGCGCGATCATCTTGGACGATTACTGGCAGCGATGTTTGCAACCACCAGTGCATGTGCCAAGAAGCCAGGCATTCCATGGTCAAAAGTTGGGTTGGTGCGCAGTCAGCACGCTTTTCTCTTCAGTACCGCCGGACAACACACAAGCTTCGAGTTTAGGAATTGTCCTTGAACCACCTCCGTGCAAGGGCCCCATCAAGTCATCATGGGTGCCGGCAGGCACCCAGCTTTGCCCAGCCTCCGTGATGTCCCGTGCCACTCGTGAAGCTTGGGCAGCTTCGGCTATGCGGCGCGTTGAGACGTCATGGCTTAGGGTTTAGGCGTCCGGGTACCTAAACGATGGTGTGGACCCGACATATGTAGGAACCCTAAGTATTTACCAGATGGGAACTTGGAAGTTTGGCACATTGCAAGAAGTGCAGACCTGCCCCCAAAAAAACCTCGAAAAGAGGCGCACTCACTGAAAGACAGGGCCATACAACAGAACCATCGCGCGGCGTAGATGTCCAGAGCATGGCACCATGTCTTACCCATTCCTCGTTCAATGGGGTTAGCCAATCTTCAAAAAGGACCGTATTACAACGGGAACCTAACTGTGGTCGCACATGCTAGACGGACTTACAGCAAAGACGGACTTACAGCAATTCCATGCGGGAAAGCTGCAGCATTCTGCTTTTGCTGCAGGACCGGCGAAGGTGCTGGTTCCAGCAAGGTGCCACTGTGGAAATGCGTTCCACATGGAGGGAGTTCATCTTTAATCGAAGTTTGAGATAGGAATTTTGACGACACAAGCTCCAAGCTTCAGCAAATGCACAGATGTGGACTGCGTAGAGCCCGTTGTTGTTTACCTCGACGTTCAGTCCGAATGGCATCACAAATTTTCATGGGTTCGCCTGACTCCCCTAACAACCGCCTCATACAAACCCGCCTTAGCTTGCTTATCAGGATTAAGGGGAGCCTTGGGAGGGGAGAGTGTGTGGGGGGTCAGAACCCGCTGCAAACGCACATATGGTAGTTTCCCAAAATAGGGGGACCCCAATATAGACCCCAATATACTATAATCCTTATTATAGGGACCCCCAATATGGTACCCCTAATTGTAGGAAACCCTAAACCCTAAATAGTAGCTTGCATCTTCTTTTCTATTGTCCCTTATATAACCCCTATATACCCATATTGCATGATGAATGCACATCGCGATCGCAACAGCCAGGTGACCCCTGGCCAGGCCATGCATGTACATATGTACTATAGTCTAAACTTTTTAGAAGGGGGTTATATAGGGGATTATCTAGGGGACTTTTCTAAGGGTTATTAAGGGGGTTACTAGGAGTTTAGACTACAGCTCATATACATTAACTGTACCGACAACCTTTAATTGCGTCTTAGGCCCAGGTTCGATTTTTTTTCAGGGATGCTATCCCGACAAAACCCCGCATAAGCAAGCTGTAGTGTACACGGGGCCAGTCCAGTTTCCATGTCATGTCCTCTTTGATTCCCCATTCCTATCTCGAACTGCCTCTTGAAATCCCGGTGCGCGAGTGCAAGTTTCTGATCAAAGCCTGGAAACGTTTTTTGATGACGGATGTTATCAAAGCCGTGCCGTAACCTGCTGCCGTGAACATTTGCGTTCAGGTGGTGGGAGGGTGTGCAAGGGGAATGAATTACTCATATGCAAGTACAAGTCCCCATACCTGCGCCACGCAGCCCTTCAATACAGGTCTGTATACAACCCTCCCCCAAAACACGGTGGAACCCCACTTTTACAGGGTTCCAGGATACTTTGGGAATATACACCCTAAAATCCCTATATAACGCCAAGTGTGCTAGCAGGAAAAGAGCCCACTATGGTAGTTTCCATTCATTTTCCATTATCCCACTATTACCCCAATATAACACGAATAGTCAGCAAAGTCGTAGTCTGCCGAGGTGCAGGAGGCACTGAGGACGACGCAGGATGCATGCATGCCCCTTTGACTGGCTCAATGTTAAGGATCCCTTTCTACTTCTTTGGGTATGGGATTCCTTATATTTATGTAAATCAGAATCCTTTCGTCTTCCTAGGGTAATGTGGGCTAAGTTGACGCATTGTCTGAGTTGGCCCGGAAGGGTTGAAAAGGCAGGATTTGCTTCATGTCCATATCAGAACAGAAACTTCATTACATGACCATGTTCCATGTTGGGGAATCTCGTCCAAATACAACCCAGTATGCAATGATACTGTATCGGGAATTGCTTATAATTGGAGTTCGTTGGCTGCAGCAATCAGCAGGATGGTTTCCATCTTACCCCTGAAGACGCCAGCGTCTGAAATCCGAACCCAGAATGAATTTTTCCTTGGCGCTCAATCCCAAACTGCAAACCAAGCAGCTCTATCCCCTCAAAGGGCTAATATGGAGGTTCCAGGTATGTGTTTGAGTAACCCGTTCAATAGACCCTTGATGGGGTTATTCAACAGGCCTGGCACCTTACCTCAGTCCAGGGTCCTACAAAGTAGTCCCAGGTGGACCGCAAAATTGGGAACCTACCTCACAACTAGCTTAAGCCCTCCCAAGCTGAACGGACCACAAACCTTTTAGGGTCCATGTCATCCCCGAAGATCTCTCACAACCCTTTAGGGTTCATGTCATCCGCTGTATCTATGGCCCATGTGAGACCCCCAGGCAGGCAGCTGCGGACCAAGAGGCCACTGAGAAGGGCCGCATGCCGCTGGGCAGCAAGGACCCAGGAGAGCAGCTCTGTATGAGGATACAAGAGTGCCCAACATAAAGTAAGACAGTACTGCGTACTTTTGCCGCTTCATCCTCCCTGATACTAGAGCCACTAATAAAAAGTAGGGTGATACCGTACCCTGTGTCGTTTCAGGAAGCCGTAGCTAAGAGCGTTTGTTTCCGATGCCTTTATATAGCTTTAGGGTTTAGGGTTGCGGTCTGACGGGTCCGCCTGAGGACGTGAAAGGGAGAGAGAGGGAGCGTTTACGGTTTAGAGTTTAGGGTTCCCTGGTGCATCCCTTGAAAACATAGTATCATGTCTGCTGTGTTCACCGAAAACCAAATTCCACGTCTTTAAGAAATTCCAACGTTCCCCTGCGCAGCCGAGGACGGAGCTACAGGTTCCTCGGCAACTATTTTTTGTTAATGCCCTCCCCCTGATATTACGCCCCCCACCTCCCCCTCCCATAATATCAAATATTCCCAATACATATTCATATACCGCAATGGGAGTATTCGATACTAGCGTGGGTGGGGGGCCTAATTCTAGGGGGAAGGGGATTATGGCTATCCCTGTAAGCTCCTGCATAGTTCCAGTTGCAGTGCATTTTTCAGGGCTTGGAGTTATTCGAAATAGTCACAACCCCAATCGCCATCCCTGCAATACCCTGCAATCCTGGTTTCCACTTCATTTTCACTGTTGTTTTGCATTTGGCTCTCCATTGTTCTGAGTAGGTGGGCCTAAAGCCTAGCCCCTAGAACTTATTCTAATAGTTCAGGCCCCTGCAATAGGGCCTCGATTTCCACACAGCGAAAGGTTCTGGCAGACGCTGAGCAGGCAATCAAAGGTGCCACTGCAGAGGCCCCGCGGCCTGGAATCTGTACAGAGGGTTCAGGGTCCTGGGGGGGGTGAATACAGGTGCATATATGAAAAGAAGTACTTGGAGCATACCAACCTAGGCAGTCATGACTTACAGGTTTCAGCAGGGCCTCACATGCAAGATTTATTGAGGGCGTTTCTGATAAAGTGGAGCCCGTCGTAGAGACTTTTAGGATATATGAAGATTATAAGTGTATACTGGTGGTCCTTGTGAGGGATTACAAGCTGATTACTTTGAGTACCGCCCACGTCCGGGACCGGCAGTGGGCTGCACAAACTAAGCGGAGTGCAAAATGTACCAAGCGCTTGTTTGAGGAAACATTTGATATACTTTACATCTGGTTGCAGGATTTCTGCAGAACGTACCTGGACGCACCAACTTAATTCTTGCTTCTCTGACAAGGAGGATTATCTAGATGTCCCAAGGTACTAGATTGGAAGGCCGCAGGAAGGCCCACCCAAAAACCCAAGAGGATGCACATGAATGTAAGTAGTCTCTTGCTATAGAAGAGGGAACCCAAAGGAACAATAGTTACGTGATGAGAAACGCCAAGATCGCTTGCAGAACGTAAAGCCTTTGCCAAATTGTAATAGTACGTGCTTAAAATCCAGAAGGCGCTCCCACATAGATACCTCGCTGCCTAGGTATATACTCCATGCAGGTACCCGATCCTTGGGGTTTCCCCAGCTAGGCCACTTCGTTCCTGCAGCTCGCTTCCCGAACTGGCTCTCGGGCACCCCTTGGGAGGCTGGCAGTTCGCATGGCGGGTTGCGCATGAGGCGTAAGGTTTTAAGATAATTTATGGCAGATGATTTGGGGTGTAAGAGCCAAGGATCCGAGTCTGGGTTGGAAGGGCCTAGGGTTGATGCTGTAGACACCACAAGTCACTTTAAGCAGCAAAGGGATGTCATTCACAGAGTCCATGTGGTTTGCAAATACCTGTCATACACTCTCTATGAGGGAGTCCCAAGGACTCCCAAAAGCTGAAGGGCTGGAATCCGTTTGGGGAAAGGATCCAGCTGTGGGGTCTTTATCACACGGCGTGGTGCAAAGTCTGAACGTTTGACTTCTGACTTCAAACTTGGCCTTGCTGTCATCACCTAGACTCGAAGCATGGCCTCTGACCAGACTGGTTCCGAGCAGATGGTCACCCTCAACCCCTGAAGACCCGAGACAGGACTCCATAATGCCCCCTTTTTGTTGCGTGGGAGGGCTTTCTTTGGGCTATATAATGTTCTACGTCTGCGGGATTTTTTTGTTTTCTCTCTTTTTGTTTTTTCGGCCAGGGGCTGTGCCCCAGTTTCGCAGGCTTTCCGGCTCCTTGGCTTCGCGGCTGTCTTCTTTAATCGTTCTCAATGCTTTTCATTAGACTCGTTGATTTGAGATCATTTCCACAAGATGCCAAAGATTCACTAGCTTGTTGCAAATGCGTTTTCATAATGCTTCGGGATTTCCACCACTTTCATAGTTTTCATCGTGTGTATCAATGTTCATGATTTGTCATCATTCTTGTGTTCATCAAACATTACCATGTGTAAGCAAGCTTCATCAAATTCCAACCCCGTGCGTCATCTCTCTTAACAGCTTGTCATGCTTCACTCTGATTCACTACACCCTCAAGTTCTATCTTGTTCCTTCATACCAGTTTTGGTCATATGCAGCCATTTCATGTTCTTGAAATTTACATCATATTTCTTGGTTTTTTGCATAACTTGTCATCGATTTCCAAAAAGTACTAGGGTGATTTGCAGAGGTTTAATGGCGTCCTTCGTTTTGTTCTCAATGTGGGTAGTATTGCTTCTTAGCGCTGAAGACAAAACATTTTCTGCATGTGCGTTATGTTTCATGATGTTCAATTGCTTTCAGGATGTTTCATCATTCTTCACTGATGGCGTCATATCGCCTCATGTCTCATCATTGGAGTCTTCATCATATTCATTGCTTATCACCAATTGTTTCTCGATGGTCGCCATGTCCTCGATGATTTCCATTATGCCTTGTGATGTTCATGCTTTCGTCACTTCTATGCCTGATGGTTTTGTGTTCATGTTTCTTCGTTCTCCATCATCTTCATCAGTCGTTAACATCCATTTTGTTAATCCTTCAACGGTTTCAGCATCTTTCATGATGTCTCCTCATGTTCACAATTTCAGGCCTCCGCCTCAAATCTCATCATTTGCATGTACATAATTCTTAGCAACTGCCCCCGCTTGCGACCCTGGTCGGGATTTTGAAATGTTACTCATGAAAATGGGCACATACAGTGTTGGTTCCAAATCGCACTCTTCTGGTGTTCGCATTTTGGATCCGCCAAGTCATTCTCCCGCGCGGAATCCTTACATTTTGGCTCCACAGCGCGCTCTCGCTTGGGACGTCGTCGCAATTTGGCTGCAAATGACGCTCGGCTCTGAAGTGACACGTCTTCAGAATCATGCTCTCGCGTGGAGCGTCCTCATATTCTGTTGCCAAAGTGTGTTCTCGCTCGCGTTTGCTTACTCAGTAAAGCCACCTAAAAAAGACTACTCAGATGACCCCGTGGGCAGGAAGCATGGTGAAGCCGAGGCTGCACGTGATTCTCAGGCACAGGCCTGGGCTGGGATGCCTAGAGCAAAGAGCTCCAAGTATACGGTTTCTACTGGGGATGTGTGTAGCGTTTAGGGTACAATGCTTGCCTGAGTGTTTTTCATAGAGTGCTTCAGGTAGCAGTACCTGACTGTCATGCCCATCTGCACCTAGAGCTGATCTTGAGGTGCAATGTGTAGCATTGTTGCATGTGACAGTTTTGAAATAGCTTTCTGGCTTTAAATAGGGGGGCTATCATTCAGGGATTTTTGATGTTAAGCGTTTCGGTTAATGTGTTTAGAGTGCTCATTTGTTCAGTACATGTGCAGGCTTCAAGGGCAATGGCGGTATCAGAGCCGCAGCACTATGTCAGCTGTGTTCAGAAGCCTAGGCTTTGCTCTGAAAATCTATGTTGTCGCTTGCAGAATGCGGAGTAACTATGCAAAGGTAGTCCTCTGCAACCCCAAATGAGGTTGACAGGACGTCAAGCAGCTAGGATTTCGTGATCAAGAGCCAAACATGCTTGGCTGGCAAAAGTTTTCGCCGGAGGCTCATCGTCCTTTCAGAAATACAGCACCTACCTGAGCAAAATTTGGGCAATCAGGAATCACAAAACCGCATCTAAACATTGTTGTGATGGCAAGCGACACTAGCAATCTGAGGGATGAATGCTGCGATTTTCTTCGTCCGGGCAGCCACACTGATATAGCAATTGAGGTCCGGGCTGCGTCTACTTGCTGTTCTTCGTACTATACAGTACAGACAGTGACTCACCCTCCGCTAGGCTAGCATGAAAATTCATACGGTCTCCGCTTTGAGCACGCTGGTCTTTGGAGGACCCCTTTCCATCTCAGCTTGGGGGAGGGCAGTAGGGTTTAATTGCCAAGGACCCCAAGCCATCCCTACGTTCCCCTCGCAGATTCCTTTGCCGCTACATGTCGCGTGCATATGTGTGTCACATCTGTCGCATACCGCGCGCTGAAGCTATCTAAGCCCATACCAAGAAGACAGAAGCTACCATTACGCAATACCCTCAGCTTCAAGATGCCCTATACAGTCCTTATAAACATCCTGTGCAATGCCTCCTCGATTCCTAGAAAAGTGAAATCTTAAACCCTTAGCAACCCTGATCCCTAAACCCCTGAAATGTCCAATGCTACCTTCCGGTGAAGGCCGGCCGAGTGGTCGTAGGACTTTTGGGTCGCCTGGCGAAGCAGCAGCAACTGGGTCACTCTTAAGGTGTGTAAGGTTGTTTGAGGATAACCTAACGCTTGGCAACTTACAGCGGTCTGAACCAGACATCACCCCAAATGGTGGTTAATATGGAAACCCAGACCGAACATGGCCTTCTTCGAAATTTTGTCGTTATAGTTATAATTGCCAGCTGCCCTAGCCAATGGTGGTCAGCTCTTCCCTTGCAATGGTGCCGAGAGTTCGTCCCTTCCTTGCCACTTCTAAGCTTAAGTGTTGTAAAGATTTCGGGCTCAGGGTTCAGGCCTTGGGCATGTTGAGCTCAAAAGGAGTGTTGAGGCTTTGGGGGTTATAGGGTTCAAGCTGTAGGGTTTGCTGATAAACGAATAGCGTTCAGAGGTTGGGGTTGCTAAGGACCAAAAAATCGGCATGTATTTAGTATTTAGATGTACGGTACCCAAAGTAGGAATATCTGTGTAGATGTATGCTACGCAACTGGGACTGCAATCCCCTCCTCCTTACGTGTAGTATCACTAGAAAGTACCCGACACGCATTCTCAGAGTGATATGTTTTATATTTGTTGAGGGGTGGACCTTGGAAACGCAAGCTATTAACCCTTATCAAAAATCATTATAGCCCCAAAGAGCTTCTGACCCAGGCAGCTACCTATCCTGGCCCAGCTGGTGCGGGGCCTCAGGGCAGGGGTGAGCGAAGCGGCTTGTTGTTGAGGGCTTGGGGTCTGGTTTCCCAAACTCTTCATTCATGTGCATGACATAGCCATGATTTGGCTTGAGCCCCACTGGTGTGTTGGCATAAACACATAGGAGGCTCCATGGGCATGTGTAGACAGGTCGGAGACAAATTGTGGGCTCCAGCTTGGTGTTGGTTCAGCAAGAACTGAGTGTCTCTGGTTTTGGAACTTCCCGCGCGCTAATTCACCAAAAGCAGCTAAAGCGCAAAGAAAACTGTGCAAAGAGCGTCTCCTCCAACGTCGTTATCTGTTTGACGCCACTTGTGTATGCCACGCTCAAATGCCCACTATGACTAGGGGAACTGAATCCTGAGCCCTAGACCTTGAAAACCCTGCAGCATACATCCCTGACATGCCGAACCCTTAACCAGCAAACGTTTAGCCTCAGCCCGAGATGACAGTCACCCACACCCTGAAACGGTTGACCTCCGGGAAGTTGGCCATGCCTGCTGCGCAATGAAGTCCCTCAAGCCTTGAACCCTAGATCTGCTAGCTAGATTCCAGGGCGCACCCAAGTAGGCTTTAAACTCTAACGTCGCTAAGCCCTATATCAGTGAACATATGTATAGATATATATATATATATACACAAGTCCAGATAGCTCCTACACTCTAGACTCCAGCCCCATTAAGTCTGAGGCCGAAAAGGTTTCAGCCGCGTTCGGATCTGAAGAGGACCTGGTATCCGGGTTTGGGCTCTCAGGATTTTGGGATTCGAGGTTTAGCGTTTAGTGAGGTAGGTGTCGGGGCACACGCGGAAGGGCGTATCCTGTTTTTGGCATCCTTTACCTTCTCAAGCAACAAGCAGCCTTTTTTTAGGCTCCAAAGACCCAGGTCTTCAGGCTTTAGTCATTAGTTGCCAAGTGCTCTTGTCTGAATAACCTTGGGTGCCTGATTTCCTGATTTGTGGGTCCTGAAGGCATGGCCAGTTGCCAGAATGAAATTCGGACTGCTATAGCAATAACGATGATGACAACGCATTCAAGGAAGAGGACCACGAAAGACCACCAGGGCCGGCGCCAGCGGCCGCCACCTAGCCAGCTCCGACGCCACCACCACGCGCCACCTCGTTTCAGAGACGACGATTGTAGACTAGTGTACAGGTTACAGGAATGGCCAGCCCTAGCATCACGCCTGCCCAAGGGTGCAGATTTGCTTCTAGACGGCTCCAACTTGGCAGCACGCACTTCGGCATGGCTGCTGCTTGAGACATACCAGCAGATGTACCGGTGTTGCAAAACTGGATTCTCTAGCTACAAAGCCTGAACAAAGCATGCCTCACGCTCGGAAACGGAGACGGTTTGAATCATCATCATGAGGGCCTACGACAGGCATGACTAAGCTGCCGCCGGCTCGCCTCTTGAGCTTGAGAGCCTCCCTGACATCAACCAACTTCTGCATATGTCAGCTCCGCGTGAGGCCATGCTATTCTTCATAGCATTAGGAGTACTTCCGCTACAATGCAACTGACTGATTGACAGTTGCTCGGGAGTCATCCTGGCAGGGAATCATACAGTACTTTCCAGTGTTCTTTTCCATGGGTATACCAGCGCACTAGAGGAGTACCAAATGGAAAGTGCCATGTACGGTAGCAGTTCCCATTTTCCTTTCCACTCAATGGAGCAATGGAACCTACGATTCACGACGGCAGTTGTTTCTTCCAGCTCCCACTAGAGCGTCATGAATGAACTCTGTGAAGGCAAGAGGTACACAGAGGAAAGAGACAGAGAGGCAGAGAGAACCCTCCATCCGAAGCCCCAAACCCTGCACTGCCGGCCTGTGAGAAGAGGTCCGATAAAGAACCTTGAGCTCTGGACCGTAAACTCTAAACTCAAGACCTGAAACTCTAGAGCCTTGGCCCTGACTGTTTGTGAGGATCCCTTGGCAGCTGCCCGGAAGATGGTGCAGGATTTGATCCTCAAGATGCAGGAGCTAGGGAGCTATGCCTGACGCCAGTGTTTCATTACATCATTTTATACCTACCTATTCCGTGCACCGCACTCCTTGGCTGTTTGTGGATGCTAAGATTGAAGGGTTTTGGGCTGCAAGGCTGAAAGGTCAGGGCTTAGTGCTGGGTGGCTAGAGTTTAGGACTTCGGGCTTGGAGTTTGGAATCCCGGTGCCCTATATCCCCAGGGTCCCTGGGGGGGCTCTTATTCATTTACATTCATTGCAAGTTGAGCATGCATGTTTCCACTGGTTAGTGCAGGGGCCAGGCATAGAGAATGATTAGAGTAGGTTCGGGGGTTGCCATGTGCAGGGTTTAGGGGGCATAACGACCAGAAAAACACAGAATCAAATTCAGCATGAAATGGAAAGTGTGTACAGAGGCTGTCTGGGGGTGCTCAACATGTAGAATTTAATTAGGGTTGGTGGTTAAAGCACGTGGAGGAGCAGATCCTTGTAGTTATGGTTCCTGTTATCCCCAGGTATATAGGGCCCCGGTTCCTCCGTAAGCAACAGTCAGAAGGTAGCAGGCTTGTTGTGGCAAACATGGCAGTAGCAGCTAACTGCTGGGTGACTAAGTTACATAGAACTTGTCAGAGCGACCCCGAAAAATGACTTGCCGGTTGGAGGAGGGCCTCCTTGCATTCGGGTTGCATGACTGTGTGTAACTTCTGAAGCTCAGAGCTCGGGTATAAGCTCCTTCAGTTCTCACGGCAACCCTTCTGAAACTCTCTCTATGACTCGTACGGGTATGGCGTAGCCGTCGCCCCAAGAAAATCCAAAAGCTGAGAGTCGCCGCTGGCTCAGCCGTACAGAACCATTCCGTTGAAGAACGCGGAAGGGTTCTGCCGTCAGAATTTGTACGGGGGCCATTAGGAACAAGGATTGTAGCCTTGTTGGGGGTATGTTCAACAAGGGGACGCCATCTGGTCCGCCCCATTTTTGAAACACCTCTGTTCCTGGAAATGTTATAATACTACCAAATCGTGAAGCATACCCTCAACCCCTATCGTTGGGTATGAACTTGTCTAGAAAGACAAGTAGCATTACCACACACGAGGGTAGCGTTCAATACATAAGTCCGTGACAAGCTACACCGTGCTTCCCCTTTCTTATCACCTTCTGGTATAGCCCATAGAAAGCCCTGAAATAATGAACCAGCAAAATGCATTCATTTATCCCTACGTGTCTGTGCAGACATGTTCTCAAAAGTTACAAGATCCCTAAGTGGGTACTGTAGGCCTTCGCCAGGATCAGATCACATCAGAAGCAGAGGAGCACGGCTACTGCGAGAAGGAGACTTCACGCTCCGAAGCTCGCCCCTTTGGCATGCACTTCCTTGGAGTGAGATTAAGACTGTAGTTTTGGGCTTATGCTTCCCAGTGTTGGTTTCTTTATGTTCAGATTTGGGGTTTACGTGCTTAATTTCAGCACGTACAGCTCCGAAAGCTGCAGCACTCAGGCTCATAAGGCTTCGCTTCCCGGTGGATGTTGTGCGTTTCTGGGCTTTGCTAGCCTGCGGGGAATACATGTGTTCATAGAATACCGGGAACCCCTTGCAGCACACTTTTTTATTTTGATTCTTGTGTAGTAGAGTTCAGCATGGTATGCCACAATACCTTGTTCAATGCTTCTCATCGCCTTTGCTCCTACTGACCATATCTCGCTGGAAGCACTGCTACTGCACAAGGTTTAGGGTTGGTTTACGATTGAGGGCTTTACTTGTGAGCTTAGGGTGCGGCAAGGTACTTGTCTTGGTGCATGAAGGCTGTTGAGCTTGCAAGCGCGTAAGAGGTTCAGCTGCGTGTCAACTTCTCATGGAAGGAAGCCTGCTTACTGAAGTGGGGTGCTCTGCCGGGTACCTTTTTGGTTGCTAGGTTTCAGGTTTCGAGTTTAGGGTTATCTAGGTTGCTGCGAAGAAGCAGAAACTAATTCAATCACTTGGCAAAGCGAGGACAACGAAATATTTGCCATACATCCTTGTCCTGGTAACTCACTTTAGTCTTCTGAACAGCGGCTTAGTTTAGTTTAAGTTGATCTCGTGCCGAAGCCTTTGGAAATGAGACAGCGCATCCTAAAAGTGCATGCTTCTTGTCTTGGGATTTCTGATCTTAATGCCTGAGCTGCAATGCCAGGCATTAAGTCGCTGAAGACTACCATTCAGACCGTGTCGACCGCCGCTCACCTGAGGAGTAATAGCTTTGAGGACAAGAGTAGAAATATTGGAATCGAACAAGTATGATCATAATGGCAACGAAATCAGTAGGATAGCAGTAATCAAAGAATGTAATGTTCAGCCACCTTACAACCCAGATGTGGCGGTCGGCTGTAGCTCCTAAACCCACTGTACTTGCTATGTGGAGGCTCAGGGGTTGAGGGAAAGGCTTATAACCCAGTTGAACAGCGTGATACATGCTTGTGCATAGCTGAAGCCAATATAGAAATTAAATAAAGATTTTCCTACCTCAGCAATCTTCAAGAAAAAGGGCATCTGATGGGGCTGCGAGTAAGATATACATTACCTATCAACAGGGTCCGTCGTGATTGAGGGGTTCCTTTTTGAAGTACATGGGCAATACACTGGGGGACCCTGACCTTTAAGCAAGACCGATGAAGATGAACACGAACTCGTGCAGGGAATCACACGGCAACATGCTTCCATTTTGGAATTGTAACGCGGTATGTGGGGTCATTCTTGGCGCCTTGCAATTTCTTTTCTCAATCCTTGGACCATAGTGTGGAAGTTTTTTTGGAGGTGCTGATAACGGGGGGAAGAAATGGCTTCTTCTAAAGAGTCTAGGGATTCTTGGGATCATTAAAGGGTTCCTTCATGCTCCACAAACAGGTGGCTTGTCAAACGTGGGTGTGTCCAAAAGTACGGGACCCCCTTTCATATCCCTCGTGCTACTTGGGGTTATAGGTACTCCCAGAAAGAGGTCCGTAGTTGTTCGAAACCCTAGCCGTAGGTACCTTTATGTGTCCCGTACACCCCCTATTTTCTTTGCACTTGGTTTCAAGTGCCCGTGATCTCTAAGCTCTAACCAAGGGGCACATATGTCCCCTATCACATTCTATCACCCTCTTTCAAGAGACCTCCCAATTTTACCCTAAAACCCATTCTGGAATTTACCTGCATAAACCCTAGACCTATATATCCCTTTTAACCCCTCTAGAGGGGCCCCTTGTCTTTAGATTTCTTTCAGGAGATCGACCAGGCCAGTTCATCTGCTGCGGTCTTGGGCGCTGCCATCGACGAGGAACGAGAGGCGCTCATTCTGGGGATGACCTGGGAATATAGAGCTTACGTATGGTTTCTATGGGGATATATAGGGAATAATGGAAAAGAAAATGAAAACTACCATGGTATAGTCCACCCACAGGGACGATGGAGTTAAGTAATGCACTGCATCCCTTGATGAACAATATGTAAGCCTCATGTGGCATATACCAGCTACTGGGAACCACTGGATTAAGTGCCATACTCGCGCCCACAATTCTAATTTCACGCTTATCCTCATTCTTTGACTTTGTTGTTGTCTTGGGGTGCTTTAGGTACTTACTGGCATGAAAATGATTACTTGTGCAATGTTTTTTCAAGTCGTCACTATTTCGATATGAATGTTATCAGTGTACTGACTCAAGGGCCTGCACGGAGCTACTCGTGTAGACCCTGGTTAATCAATGATCCCCGCTGGTCCAACATATTCAAAAGGGAAAGCAAGATTCAGATACTGGCAGGTAAAGCGTGTATGAATCAGAGGCCTGCGCTAGCTCTGGCCATCAAGAGGCTTTCAGCGACGTTCAAGGCAGGAGTTCTTGTTAGGTTTTCAGCCCATCTTTAGCCAGAGGCTCCCGTGAAGTACAATTTCACCCAAAATACAGTATGCAACTACCTGCTCCGCATTATGCTCATGTAATTCTGCATGGTACGGTATAGTACATCAAGACATGTTCGTCTTAGCTGGCTGCCACAACGACCCTGACCTGTTTGCAGGAGCTATCATCTCTCGCTAAAGAGCAGGTGGGCATGAGCGGCACCTTGATGAGCAGAAGTCCCTCATAGGGTTTTGGGTGTATATCACGCTGCAGTTACATTAAATGAATAAGGAGTATTTCTCAAAAGAAGATAATTTCTGCGGTTTCAGAGAGAAGCCAGCCAGAATCTCAAGCTACAAGACCCAGCAAAGTCTGAAGTCGAGCCATCACATTGCCACCCGATGCTGCCAGAGGGGTCTGATCTTTGAGAATCAACCGCTGGATGGTTTCCAGTAAATTCTCACTCAATCCATTACGTGCGAATATTTACTTTTGAGAAAGTTCTTCAACCCTAATTTTGTGGTGTGGAACTTCAATGCAGCCAGCAACCACCCAATTGGGAGCAAGATCGCAGATTCTTTCGGTCTACTATACGACGACCACCACCGGCGCCGTCGCCCCCGCCCTCAAACCCACCCGTAGAACCGCCACGGCCACGGCACAACCGCACAACCATGACGACCACTACGACCACGACCAGAAAAACGACCACGACGAGGACGAGGACGTGATGAGGAGGATGACGGCGATTAGCAGCGTTACTATTGAGAGGGAATGACAGGGATGTAGATCTTCATCGCAATGCTTGAGACCGGAAAACCAGTTATAATGCCAAAAGACATCAGCTCAAGGGCATGGAAGCTTCTCTTCATTATGAGAATCGCTCAACTCTCCATATTTCCCAATAGGTCCCTGAATCCCGCTCTGTGGGAAAACACTCTGCAGATTTCGCGCAGTTCTGAAATTTCCGTGGATTGTCTCCACAGGGCCCTGAATCCATTTGTTGCCAAAATCATGCTGCAGAGCTTGCACTGTTCTGAAATGTCCGCACAAAGCTTCAAAGATGTGGTGGTGCCTGCGTTACCACGTAGCGTCACCCATCGCGCCCTGATAGTCAGGTAGACCCCTTGACGGATATTCCCAACAATGCCAGCACAGGAAGGGAGAAGGTGGCTTTTTGGAAGCCTACCGCAACCCAGGAATCTTTAGCCCCAAGCCCAAAAACCTCTTCTCCGAAACACTGCAAGCCCAAACACATCCTGCTCGAGTGATGAGTCCTCAGCCCCTGTGCCCTAAATCATGTCCCAGGTTCTTTAGACACCCTCAAGAAGGACATTGAGGCTTCCAAGGCTGAGTTGCAGAAAGGCCTCGATGCCGAAGCCCGGCTGAATTGCAAACACATATGATGCTTCAATAAATTTGAGCCGTAGTCTAAACTCCTTAAAGAAGGGCCTTGTGGGGGATTATATAGGGGACTACTAAAGGGGTTGTTAAGGGGGATGCTCAGAGTTTAGACTAGCTCATTTTAGGATTTTGGAGGCTTCACGGCTTCAATCAAGCGATGAGAATGCTTGAAATTTCCGTCAGGTTGTGGGACGCATTTACCCATGACCATTTCTTTGGGCGATAGGGGGCAAATAGGGATATTTAGAGGGCTTTTTAAGGTTTAAGGCTGCCAAGAACTGGGGGCACATTTTTTGCGCAGTATTTTGGAGGCTGTTATGATTTTATTTTGACCCCTAAATCATGGAAACTCCCATCTAAGGTTTAGGATTAGGGCTCATCACAGGTTCAGGCAGTGGGGCTCAGGAACCCCCCGGAGAGACCCTAATATCTTCTAATCCCCGTTACAGGGACTGCCCCAAAAGGATCCCTGATCATCCGCAAGGACGACTAGTAATTTGCAGCTTTGCAGTCAACACACCTATCAGTATGCTGATAGCGGCGTGAGGAGGTTCATTCGTGGTTTACGGGTGACCATAAGTAGGCCCAACCTTGACTAACTATGAGCGTCCAAGTAGCTGTTTTGTGGAATGTGCATTAAGCATCATGCCAAGGTAGGGAGACGGCTACTTGAGAGTTCAAACTGTGTGCAGCGATGGCTAAGGTGCGAGCTGTCATGGACAAGCTCAAAGTCTTTTATGGCCATGACCCTACGAAGTTCATCTGAGCGTTTGCAAACAATGGTTGGCTTATCAGATTCATGGTTAGCATCGCCTGCCAGGAGTGAAAACAGGTGTTGGTTGCCAAGTCTCGAACTTGATCATCTCCTGTCTAACATATGTGGCTGTTTACTTTTTGGGGTTTATAGGGTGGATGGCATTTAGTTCCAAATGCTAACTACCGATTGCAACAAAACCATCTACGCGGGTTTCGTGCAGGTTCTCTGCCCCCCTTCCGGTATATTGGGGTCCTCATTCCAGATACCCCACCAACATTTTCACAATAAAGTATTCGTGACAGGCCTGCCTTCCCAAGAAGGCTTCAAAATCTGGAGAAACTTGCTGTCGGTTTGCAGGTAATGGGGGCATGGATTCCTATTGCAGCCCAGATAGTAGTTTCATTAGAAGAGGAACCCAAGAAAATGATCTCCCATCTGTTGTTGGAAAGCCCTGTTTTCATTTGTCATTACAGCAAGATAGTAGGTTCCACCTTCTTTTCCATTCCTTCAATTCCTATTGAACAGCAAGACAATTCCCGTTACCCCCCCAGTTACCAACTGATTTGCCATTTGCTTTGGACTTGGTTGTCCATTCTTCCCCACCCTAAGCCGTAAACCTATACGCGATATGTAAATAAGACTAGCGTCTATTTTCTGCACCATCCTCCATTCGACTTGAGTTCAAGCCGAGGCTCAAAACAGTCGCTTCTGCAAACCGGCGCTGGCTTCAGTCCCGATGGGGAGGCGCCTTTTTGGTTATTGGCTCAGGATTTAGGGATAATGTCGTGAAGTTGAGGGTTCTGAGTTAAAGGTTTGGGATGAAGGGTTGAGGGCTTTCATTCCAAAATTGCACAACACCTGGGTTTTGATTCGGATTCCCAATGAAATCTGAACCTAGCCGTTCAGGTCTGAGGGTTGGAGATATATGCTCAATGGTCAACGTTTCAAGTTTCATTCGGGGATGGCTTCAGCTGGAGGGTCGGAGCGGATGCCTTGTTTCGTTAGCGTTCTTAGAGTTTATTACACTTACGTATGTGGGGATATAGAAGGCTTACTTAACTCAGACTTGTACGGTGGGCAACCTTCAAGTCGTCTTGCGCCTTCTTAAAACCAGTGTAAACCAAAAAGCCAACATTAAAGCCCTACGTACAGGAACACCTGAAACTCTCAGTGAGCCCAGTTGCTTGAAGGGATCCCATAGTCTGAGAGTCCTCCTTCTTACACTTGGAACCCATTGATCTGCCAACTCTACTAGGCCTCCACAGCTTGATCGCGGCCTTTCAGTACATTAGATGCCTGGACAATTGCCAAGATTCTTCCAGATTTTCTTGTCAAATCCTCACGCAATTACGGCGCACTTTCCTCCAAAGCCCAGTTCTAAGTTCTTAGGCCACTACACTAGACGAACTTCTTCTGCAACCCCTTGAAATCCGAATAGTACCCAAGGCACGTCATTTTTATGGCCCTTTGTATTCAACAAATGGAACGCTCAGCTTAGTTAAGGCTTAGTTTTCGCAATCTGCATCTTTCGTGAGATTTTTCACAGGGCTTGTAAAGAACTTTCAGCTCCTTTGTGGGGGCTGTGCAAAAGGTTGCAGAGCCGAAATTGGCGCTGGAGACGCATGACCGGCACAAGGCTTTTGTTATTTGGGGCTTTTTAAGTTGAAGATTTAGATTCTAGGCTTCAGGGTTTCTAGGATTTGGACTTAGTTAGGCATATTGCGAGGCTCTAATGCTTATAATTGTCGTGGTCGCTTCTGGGCTATAGGTTACAGTCGGGTTACACCTCCAGGGTTCTGGCACTTAGCAAGGATATCAAGGACATCTCAGTCCATCAGTAGCAGTTCGCAGTTTGGGCTGATTAGAATGCATGTTGTTGGGTGTTGAACCCCTATAACACAAAATATTTACTTCGAGCATCCCCACCCTAAAGCCGTTATTGCACAAGAAGTGTAACGTTTCCCTGCCCCCCCTCAATTGTCTTCCTTGCAGCGCTGCAAATGCGCTGCAAGAATATTGATACTTTACAGTTGGGCACTCCAGGGATACTCTGCGCTTGGGCACTGCCGGGATACCTTTCGGTTAGGCCCTGCAGGGATATTTGGTGGTTGGACACTGCAGGGATACTCTGCAGTTGTGCACTGCAGGGATATTTTGCAGTTG
>CAJNIZ010004625.1:34595-45965 GCA_905231905.1 Symbiodinium pilosum | reverse complement strand
ACGGATATTTGGTGGTTCGACACTGCAGGGATACTCATTGGTTGGGCACTGCAGGGATACTTGGTGGTTGGGCACTGCACCGATACTTGGTGGTTGGGCACTGCAGGGATACTTTGCGGTTGGGCACATCCATTGAGCGTTGCAGGGATATTCATTGGTTGGGCACTGCAGGGATACTTTGCGGTTGGGCACTGCAGGGATACTCTGCGGTTGGGCACTGCAGGGATATTTTGCGGTTGGGCAGATCGGTTAAGCGTTGCAGGGATATTCATTGGTTGGGCACTGCAAGGATACTTGGTGGTTGGGCACTGCAGGGATACTTTGCGGTTGGGCACATCCCTTAAGCGTTGCAGGGATACTCAATGGTTGGGGGCACTGCAGGGATACTCTGCGGTTGGGCACTGCAGGCATACTTGGTGGTTGGTCACTAAAGTNNAGTCGGGCGAGGACAACATCTATTTGAAAATCTAACAACCCCACTGCGAGGGTGGGGAACGAGGTGTTAGGTTGCTAGAAAGCTGGTCTCAGACCCAGTGAGCCAAATATTCCTGAGTTAGGGAATAAACCTGAAATCAGACTAACGTTTCAAGGATCATGTGGGGAGTATATCAAGGAGTGTTGGGCCCTCTACTGGGTTTGGGGTATTCCCTTTAGGTTGCTGTTAGGGTATTGGCATAGCCAACAGCACCTTGAGGATTCTGCAGGGGACGGAGGGATTGCTGTAAACCCTATACCAGGGGCAGTCCCATCATTACAAGGCAACAGCTGTGTTCCAGCAAATGCTAAGCCTAAGGTGAGCCCCTGCATTCCTGCGCCCAGAAACCCATGAGCCGTTTGAGATTGTTTCTGCAGGTGCCTTCGTATCATACTTTGAAGGAACCTGGCCATTGCGAATCAATGACTAGGCTAGAGAACTGCTGTCAAAGTGTTGCATTCGCATCTTCCCATACAAGCATGGAATTAGCCCGCCATGGCGGTATAGTGATGGTAGATTGTGTTACTTCATTCCCAGGTCACCCTAAATACTCTCTGCATATCCCTAATACCACCCTAAAAGGCTACATTGCCATCTCCGAAAAAGTGGTCCCCCTGATAATGAACCCCACAACACAATAATCCTTACTTGTAGGAAACCCACGCACAGGACTGTAAAAATGTTGGAAGCCCAACATGGTACATGAGTTGCCTACGGTGGATAAAAGAGATCTCGCACCAGCCAGGATTCCCAAAAGTCTGTAGTTCCCAGCATATTAGGTATGTAGTTCCATTTCTACATGCTGGGTTGTTGGGGTTCTTGGGCTTGGGGACTTGGGGACTTGGGGGCTAGGGGGAGGTTTAGGGTTTATAGTATTAGGGCCCAGTAGTGTCCCTTTCTTGGAAATAGCGCCCTCAATCCTGAAGCCCAAAACTCCCTGGTGCTCAGTGGGGGGATTCATTGGGAGCATTGATTCCCCTATGGGCGATTGTAGGGGGCTTGTTGTAGGGATTCAATCCATTCCACCATTCTCTACTCAATCAAACACAATCCCTTGTATGCCTAGGCTGGGCACTCTGAGCCTAACCACCGCACCTCAAACCCAAAGCCCCACGCCCGCCATGTGGTGTTTTCTCACAATTATGGGCCCCTTTTGGTTACAGGTTATTTTGCGGCACCTAACATTTAGGGGAACAAGAATGGGACCCTAATTTTGGGAACTATCCATGTGATAGGCGGTCGCGCTTATGGCGGAGTCCATGGGTCTTGACACGGAGACTCCAGAGCCTCAGGAGGCGAGCTGAAACTATAGCAAAACACTAAGGTTCTAAAGCTATGAATTCGAGGTCAGCGCTGAGAATCCTTCATGCTTTTGGGGGTATGGGTTTCTGCTGTGAGCCGCAAGAAGGATCCTGAGATTTTCTCCCTGGTGAGAGGGGGACTGAAAGAGTACGTACCTGCTTTCGGGCTTAATTAAACTCCAGATAATGCCTGCTTTGCGCGAGTTGGAACCATACGGCAGAAAGTCTTTATGGGAACAAATGTTGGTGGCTGGCCTTGGGATCTACGGTTGGGAGTTTAGAGCGCAGTTTTGAGGCCGAGCCGCTTTGGAGAGGGTCCTGAGATCGATGTTAACTGTTATGATCTCTGTGATGCTGTAAGGTTGTAGGCTTGAGGAGGACCGGAATGAGTTACTGTTCAGGCTTCGACTGTCGTCTAATGGTTGGGCCACCACATATATTCCAACGTGAAGAGTGTTCGCGCGTACTTACCCATCTGCTCACTGCCGAGTTGGAGCTTGGAGTAGAATAGAAAACCGAGGATCACGCTGTAATCTGCGACGTCAAGTCCCCAGGATCTCTATACATGTTTAGAGCACCTTTGCCGCACGGAACCTCCGATCCTGAAGATGTGTCGCTGGTCAGGCAGCTGATGCCATCGACGTGCCAGTAGCTTCGGAGGCATCCAATGAGGCCCCAGCGGTGGAGAGCAGAACTTCAGCTTCAGGGCGCGGATATCGCATGCATGCGGCATGCTTAGAGTATGGAGCTAAGTCCCAGGCTCCAGCTTTGGCCTTCGATTGCAAGCACTTCCGCTAGGTTGCGTGAACGTGCTTATCCTTTCATCATTTGCACTATTGCTGCTGTAGTTCTGCTTCGCAGCATGATGATTAACAAAGCTGTCTGCATCGTGCGACTACTTTGACCAGAATAGCACGGCCGCTTTTCTGTAGGTTGTTAGGAGTGCGAAGCCGCACCACATTGGGCACTTGACTTTCATGCTTCCAGAAGGCCGACCCTTTGATTAAGGAAAATACCTACATGCCCTACACACTGCCAGGATTCAAGGTGAATTCCTTGATTACGCTCCCGGCACACCTTCCCCCAAACCCAATGAGCCCAGGACATCCCTCTATATCCCTAAACATGCGTGCGTTCTCATGTGTCTAGATGTGTGTCGACTCTTGGAGTGCTTGGCAATTTTGGTGGAGGGCGAAGGTTGCTGTCTCTCTGCGGCGGAGGATGCCCCAACCTGGAGCTTGGAGCTAGGTTGGCACATGACTAAAGACGAGCATTGTGTATACAGGGAATGATTGCGATATGATAACCCCCCTTTATACATAACGCTAGTCTCTTCCTGCCCAGCTTTAGGGTTCAAGGCTACTTTCCATTTACTTGTTTGGCTGAAGCATGGCCCCAGCCATTATACTCAGGGGAACGATGTTGAAGAAATGTCTGATCTTCTGAAGACGTTCTATGCAACCCTGCCTCGCCCCCTTTTACCATCAACCTCTGTGCAGATTGAATAAAATTCCTACATTCTGAGTGAACTCAAGCTTCTTGTGACATCAACCCCCTCCTTTATGTACACTAAACATCTTGACCTTATTGGCAGGACTCCCTGAGTGAGCGGGCAGCCCAGGCTGTAGCAGCGCTGCAGGCCTGCAGACCTACCCTTTTCTAGATCATGGTCACCTACAGTTATGTGAGCTGCAGGGTTTGTGTAGGGCTCAGAGTCTTCTCCTCCTTGTTGGGTATGGACCCAGTGAGCTGTAGGTAGATGGAGTCCCGAACACTACATTGAATCCCACAGTGGGTTCCTTTCAAGCGGACCACCAACGTTGTTACTAAGACCCCTGCACAACCTAAAGGGCCATAATTACCCCGAGATGTTTCCTATGCTAGTACAGCAAGGGCCGTGTGGAAGTTCTTGTTGTCAACAGCAGCGTTCAGAAGTCACACAGCTTCGCTCATGTCGGCAGCAAGGTCTCAGAAGCCTGGAACGTGAATCGTTAACCCAAACCCTTCAAGCTTAGATCTCTTTAGACTTACGCAAAAGATGCATGTTTAACAGGCGCGTGCTGTATCGGACCTGGTTTGGGCATGGATGCGATATGTTGTGGTGAACGGATACGCTCGAACAAGGATGCTCTGATGGTTTGACTATGGTTTGGGCATGGACGCTTTGGGCCGCCGGCAGCTCTCGGGATGGACTTCAGTATGGTTTCAGCATGGATGCTCTGAGTGGCCGCATGCTCTCAGGCATGGATGGAAGCGGTCTATGCAAGGCTGGACATGACACCTTTGATTCATGCGATGATGGCTGCGATGATTCGTTCAAGTACCCAGTACAGAGGGTGAAAGGCAGGGAACCCCGTGCTTGCTCAACCCCCACACCCTAAACCCCAACCCACACACCGGATAGGAGATGGACGAAAAGCGTTACAAGAAACAAACCACACCCCTACTCGCTAGAAGGCATAAAGTGCCCATTGACCAACGCTAAGCTCCGAACCCTGAAACACCAACAGAGCGCTGAGACTTATAGCCTTACAGCCCGTAAACTCAAAGTCGCTAAACCCCAAAGCCACAAAATCCACAAACCACTGCCTACCCTGTTGACCCAAAAACTCAAAGAGAACTGCGCGAAATCCCTAACCACCTTCTCTCCCCTTTAGACTTGACGTCCCTAAACTCACAAGCCTATTCTTAAGCCCCAACCATCCCCAACCCCTAAGCCCTCAACCCTACCAAACAAGGAAACCCTCTGCAAAGCTTTCGGAAGCCAGGTTTCTGCCCTGGCGCCGCTTCCTGCGCCGAAGCAGCACACGCCCAGCGTGGATGCGGGCATGACCTCCGGCTATTTGAACTATAGTCTAAACTTCTTAAAGGCGGACTATGTAGTGGGTTGTATAGGAGATGATTACAAGGGTTATAGAGGTGGATACGAATACAGCTCATGTGGGGGTGGCTTTCAGGCTGAAGCCTGCGACTGACTGACTATGCCATGAAGTGTATTGTGCGAAGAAAAAATCGATATAGCATTTGCTGCACGACCTGCCCGACCCCTACCATAACAGGGAACCTGAGGAGCCTTACAAAGATTGTTTTTTTTGTTTTGTCAAGCTGGGCCCATGTGTAAGTTGGGGTGAATGTAAGATTCCTGTACTGAGAAACAGAGTCGTCCAAACCTATGGCGCTGGAGCCACGAAACCAGTGGAGCCTTGTGACGATTGTGACTTGTGACTTCAGCCACGACTGACATAGTCTTAGTAAATCACGACCGCTGGCACGAATAGTAGGAATAGCCGCGTGAACAGTAATAGAAACACTCGAAACTGACTTGAGAGTGGCTTCCTGGAGGTTTTCAGAAGTTAGGTGTCTCCTTTCTGGTTCCTACAATAAGCATTACAGCGAGTGGGTCACGAACATATATAAGTGCGTCCTCGTTTTTTGGAACGCCTACCTGAAGTCGATGCGTTGCTTCCAAGGAGCATAATCCAAGTGCTTGAGCCTCCTGGCGGCAGCACGGACTGTGTGCAACTGGTTCAGAGCATTGGACGCGCTGTCAAGCCTTCAGGTTGAAAGCTACAACGGCCAACATGGTGTCGACAATAGTTGCATTGCTCTTGGACGCGGATGTCCGGAGGAGTTGAGCTGGTTTGAGCTAGCGGCAGGTCACCATTAGAACCTGCACTTTCCCTTCCAGAAGCCAACTGCGACACGAATGGGGCGAGTGATCTAGTGTGTGAGGTCTTGTTTCTAATATCAGCTATGTCAGAAAATCTTCTTCGTTCCAGTCTAGACACCTCCATGAACTCCTTGTAAATCAGCAGCCTCAGATATCGCAACAATCTTCAAGACCCTATTTGGTTGCGAAAGTTACATTCTGGTCCAAAGCTTAGCATGTCAGCTCGCAAGCCACCACTCTGAAATTGTGAGCTTTTTCAAAACCGGGTTACCCTACGGGACCCTGCGGATATCCGTGGGTTACAAAGGTTTTCTCAGGGCTCCATCGTGAGGATTCTATAGGGTACTAGGGCTAGCCTACGTATCAGGATTCCATGGGATAACTTCTGCGGGGTAGCGGTTGATAAGCACGTGCAAGTGTGGAAGCTGAGCGTGCGCTCTTGGCCTCCAAAGAAGGATTCTAGGAGCTCTTCAGGCTAGACATATACACATATGAGATCTCGCATCAGAACTGAGGATGTGCGAATCTGAGCTTGCCAAGAACTTGGCCCAGCTTGACACGCAGGTCCGAGTAATCTCAATCTCCTCTATGATTGATGTTGAAGCACCACCCCCTACTGTCAAAACAAAGAGAAGAAAAAAGGTTTGTACTCCAATTCGGCTGGGCTAGTACAGCGGATATTATTCAATAGTTTTGCACATTGAGATTGTGGAGGGGTCCCCATGAGGGATAAATTGGGTGATGTTTTGAGAATTGCCCGCGTGCTTTGGAGGTAGTGCTTGAGGATGTGAAAATCAGGGGGTGCTGTTCGAATGAGTTTCCCGGCTATATGTCAGGCTGGCGACCAGGAAGCAGAGCAGAGAGAGTTACTGAAGCAGAGACTCGGCTGCCTGTCAAAGACTATGGTCAAGATCCTGCATGGCTTTGGGTAACATACAGTACAGAATAGATGGAGCATTTATTTTGGGGCGTACCGCTGCAAGCCCCTCACAACAAAAAATGTTTGCTGGGTACCACACGACTCCGGGGTCTAGCTTGGAGCTTCAGCTCGGTATTCTAAACATCATGTTTTTTGGGTTTAGGGTTTACGGTTTAGGGTTTAGGAGTTCGGGATTAAGTCCCAAGCAATCATGATGCCCGAATAGTACCCGCAATCCTTATTGCCAAATTGATCGTTTTGTCCAGTTATTTGGTGGACGAACCCCGGCCGCACATCATTGAATAGTAGCCAGACTCTGCACTAGCTGAGGAGCTTGATCCTGAAGAAGCAGAAGGACTTGATCAGCGCGCAACAGGGAGAAACATTTGGGATTTGTGAAGCTAAAGTTCTCGCGATCCATGTCCGAGCTAATGGAGGCCCCTCAGCGCGAGATAGGTGAGGGAAATCAAGTTGCAACAAAAGGAAGGCCTGGAAGGACCCTCCAAATCCCTCTTTCTCAATTTGGAAAAGTGTTTTAGCCCTGACTTTAAACCATACTGAGCAGAGGGTGTCCGTGAATTTTCTCAAAATGTTTGCGCTGGCACCCAAAATCTGAACGAGACGCAAGGGTGCAACCTGTTAGCAGCAAACCTACATGACTGCGGGGTGTTCATCATTAAGGGTCCCCTTTCCGGAGGTAAAACTATAGCATGTGAGGACACGACAGAGGACATCATGTCTTGAAAAGACACAAACCCAAAACCTTAAGCCCAAACTCTCAAGTAGGTTCCCTAGCTTCTCGGCCGCTCAAGGCTCCTTGAAAAGCATGACATGCAGGAGCTTGACGTCCAACGCAATGAGCGGGAAGTGAAAGCAGCCAACAACGAGGTGCTTGTGCCTCAAACCCACTAGAATCGACATCCCTGTTTCAGTTTACAGAATATCCGTCTTATCGTCTGTCTATTGAACAGCATGCTCATAAGAAGGCTTCTTGTTGGGGGATGCGTTTTAATGCTTGGAGCGTTTTGAACACCTATCGCTGCCCGAACTCCAAAAATTTCAGCCCGGAAAGCGAGAATTTGGTTTGGTAGGTACGCCACGCTGTGGTTTTATCTTTTGAGTTATGAAGGAATATCAGTACCAAGTATCTAGGCTTCCTGGGCTATTCTCGGCAGGTTCGGCGCCTGAAAGCAGATTTGGAAGCCGCAAAGAACGAGCTGGAGCCTTTAGAAGAGCAACAGTGCTGCAGAGTCCTTTTGATGTGTTTAGGTCACACGGGGATTTGGGGCTTTAGGGGCTTGAGCACAGGGTTTAGGGTTTCAGAGGTTCTGGGTCCTCAGCTGGACCCTAACGTCTTTCCTCTTGGACGTTTGTCCATGCTTTCCAGTCTGTTTTCCAAAAGTCAGGGCATGCATGGAGGCACAGGACAACTTAGCAGTTGCAGTTCAGTCTTCCTACATCCAGTTTCCACTTCACATTCCATGTTTTATTTGAGTCTCCATTATGGGAGGACCAGCAAAGTCCCCCCCTGTCGCTCTCGCTCTGTGTGAACTGTCCACAGGGTTGCGGCTCCTTCAGACAGCAGATCTGAGGCCCTTAATGCAGCAGCCATTTCACGAAACTTTTCATGGAGCGGTTACAAACTGGTGATATCTTCTTGAAGGCTTGTAGAATGCTATTTCAATCTATGATTGTAAAGGGCTGACTGGTTTTGAGACGGTCACGGCAGGCACAAACCCTGCTTGGAGTCAAGACCGCCTCAAATATCTTAATTGCTGTTGTCAGCTCCTGAGAGTGACTAGCCGTTTCACTTGACCCCCTTGCATCTTATTCCCAGAGCCTTCTCTGAGTCGCACAAAATTTCGCACGCACCCATGTTTCCAAGGTATTATGCCCAAGTCAAGCAGCGCTGCGAAAAGAAGGTTACCCGAGAAGACATCATGCAGCGGAGGAAGCGCGAAATCGAAGGACTGGGATGGTTTGGCAGATGGGGATTCTCAAAATGGGAGGCCTTAGGGGCCCTTGGAAACATGGGGAATACAGGGGGTAATTGGGGTCCTTCTTTCGGGTTACAGGGGGGCAATTGAAATTTTCCGAATCTCCATGATGAGTCCCTGGCGGACTAATCTACCAAACTCCTGCAGGGTATTGCAAGGACAAAATTGTGGTCTAGAGCTCCGTGCGGGCCGTGCAGTTGATGGGGTTGGATGTTGAGTCTGAGTCTGGGGCTGAGTAAACAAACTTTTAAGGGTATACGGTATAGTACGTTTGTCTACGTATCCAAATGATGAACCCTTTTGCTCCTGCCATTGCTTTCCCTTTCATCTGCTCCTGTTGTGACATTGCCAATCCCAAAACCCTACGCCCAAAAATCCTTAAACATCCTTACGCCCTATAGAGATAGTGGCATTGCAAGGCTTGAAGGAAGCTCTGGCCGTACTGGAAGGCGAGTCTGGCCTGGATCCTTGACTTCACCTGGTTTAGAGGGTCCCTAAATGGGGGGGGTTGAGGGGCTTTTTGCAGAAGATTTTGTGGGCTTATATAGGAGATTGATTAAAGTTTCTGGCTCAGGTCAGTTTTGGGAGTTAGGGCTTGGGGATTCAAAGTTTAAGGGTGTTTAGGAACTGGGCTTGGGCTTGATAAAGCTTAGGGTTTCCCAGACCCTCCAATCTAAGTCCCAATTAGGTCTGCTGCTGGTTTTTCAATTTGAGCCATGAAGGGGAACGCGCTTTGGCATGTGCACGATCGCTTGACTAGTCCTAGTGATGCTCTCAAGTGTAGTCTAGGCAATGCTGTTACATAAAGATGTGGTGGTAGCAACGACTCGAAAGATCTCTAAGGTAGGGTGAGGCCTTCGAGACTTTTCATGTTCCTCACAAAACGACTAACTGTCATGTTGCAGCATCAGTCGCAAGAACAGCGACCAGCTTGTCCTGATGCAATTTTCAGGGCCGCTGTGACGGGTTCTAGATTTAGATCACGCATACCATGAACTAGATAGGGAATAGCCCCAGGTTCAGCTGCGAAAGCATCGTGTGGTGACATCCTTCCTGCAACGCCGACTTGAGCATGAGTGAGTCTGCAGCCAGTTCGAGGAGTCTCTGTCTCTCTCATTTCTTATGCTGAGGGCCTCTTTCAAGCAGCATACCCGTGCTTGTAGGCAGCTATGAAGAGACTGTTTGGGGTTTTGAAAGTTGCCGCTTCTTTAGTCTATCACTGACATTGCTAGGACATTGTTTGCCGTGTTTTGCTCGTGAGCCTGGCAAGATCATCTCATGTAGCTCTCAATAGTTTCACCACCAACATCTGGCCCGACAGCGGGAGCCAGTGTGTGAGCATGGCTTCAGCTTGAAGACATATGGGTTCATGCCTTATGGGATGACAGCAGTCCATGCTGGTCTTCAGAATTATAAGTAGCCCTGGTAGAATCTTGAGAGTCCACGGTTGTCTGGGCAACCCTGATGTGAGCCACCTATGTACAAGCACCAGGCGAATTGATTACCTAAAGATGAAGGATGGTACGAGCTTCGGGGACAGAGTGAGAGAGAGAGAGATAGTAAACAACATGGGAGATTCTCAGAATGGGAGTGCCTAGGGATCTTAAGGGGTATGATGGGAGCCTAGCGTCCCTCCTCAAGATGTTGTAAGTTGTGGGATGCAGGTTCATAAACTTCTATGTGCAAGTCTGCGCAGTCGTTTTATTGCTGTGCTTTTCGACTGTTGTCCACGTCCGTAACACAAGGAACCTAGAGAAGTTACCGCCAGTCGCTTAACGTTGATGCTCGTGTCAGAACATCTGGTTTTGGAGTGCTAGTTGAGAATTAGTGTAAGTGTGGGTATATGTGGCTCGGACCTTAGTTGAGCTGGAAATGATGACGTGCTTGACATTTGACGTCCTCTGTCGGATCTATACATTCCCATTGTTTCGTCATGAATTGGGTCGGGGCCTAGCCCAATTCTCATGATGCTGGTTCCAGATCGTTAGGTGGTAACCCTGACAACGCGCATGCTTTTCCGCTTAGGGCACAGGGTGAGGGAGTCGAGATCTGCTGTTTGGGGCATCCCCACATGTACAGTGACTACAAGAACATACCTAATCTTCCCGGACAGCATCCATCCAAACTTGCTGTGGGGTAGCTATTCTCGGGACATCGTGGATTGCAGGACCTTCAAAAGTAGTTGCAGGGTCTGCAGAAGAAGTTCGAGAGATCTAATAGCGTGCGGTTTGGCATCCGGGCATTTTCAAGAAGAGGGGTCCGTCTTGTATGCTCCCAAATAGTTTGATCCAGCGGATGCACACCTCCAAAAAACCCTTCATTCGGATGCAGGCAGCTTATCTCTTTGCGGCGTGTCTCAGGACCGCAAGGAGACGACAAGGATGAAAAGCCTAGGGCATCTAAAAATCCCTTGTATTCAAGAGGACAATATGTACTGCTACTCCCTATACTGACTTAGATTCTTCATGCAATTCTTGGGGCTATCCTGTACTTGACTGAGGTTCTTAACCTGATTTAGGTGACATTCTGTGTTGAGAGTGATGATAGTTTTGGAAGTTCTTGCGGGCTGCCCAGGTCATCAGCGTTTGCTGTCACGAGTTGCCAAGACTCGGAATGTCCCTTCTTCATGTCCTGCTCAGGTGGGAAAATCTTGACTGAGGTCGCAATGTCCGGTGCAGTTAACTCATGCCTTCACGGCTATTTTAAAAAAAAATGCGCAGTTTTGATTCGGCGCTTCAGAAGTACAGATGGTGCTCCGTCCTTTGGCGGAGGTATGCCTGACAGCACCTTCAAATCTAAACCCAGAGGAACTCCTGCAAACCAAGTAGGAACCCGAGACACAGGCTCCAACGCAGACATGCTCTAAGGGAGTTTCCAGGTTTGCGGGATTCCATTTCGGAGGGCAGCACTTTTGGCGACACCCCATCCATCCCAAACCAGATAGGAGCCACGAACCCGAATGCAGACACGTGTCACGTACATGCAATGATAATAACACCCCACGAGCG